>JAQSNX010001895.1:0-137147 GCA_029532605.1 Oreochromis grahami | reverse complement strand
TTAGAGGCTCTCCAAGATTATATTGATCAGTGCTTTCAGGATCTAGTGATGAAGAAGGCCCAGTGTGCAGCTTCCCCGGCCAAACCTGAGACGCCATCGTCAGAAAAGACTTCGCCCGGCAGATTCCCCGGCACAACATCGCCTGCCGGCAAAGATATTGCCGACATACTGGAGTCAATCGACAAGCGATTGTCCACTTTCGACGCAAGGCTGTCCTTGGTGGAGCTTCTTCACCGGGAATTTAAATGCTTACGAGAATCACTGGAGTTCAGCCAGCAGCAGGTGGAAACGCTCGCTGCTGAAAATGCCACGCTAAGGGAGTCGGTGAAATGTCTCACAGACAATGTTACTGAGCTAAATAGAGAAAATAAAAAAATAAAAGAAACAGTTATTGATCTACAAGCCCGTAGCATGCGTGATAATCTGGTATTTTCTGGTATTCCAGAAGCCGCTGGAGAGGACGCGGAGACCACGGTAAAAGCTTCATCAAAACCCACCTGAAGCTGCCGGAGGACACGGTGAAGAACATCGTCTTCGATAGGGTGCATGCGCCTCGGCCCTATTAAACCTGCGGCTGGGAGACCACGCGCCATCGTGGCCAAATTCGGCCACTTCAAACAAAAGGAACATGTGAAAAAACGCGGCAGGGAATTAAAAGGAACGGACTTCAGCGTGAACGATCAGTTCCCAAAGAGATCCTGGAACGACGCAGGGTCCTCTTCCCAATCCGACGCGGCTTCATCCAGAAGGGCTCCCGCGCTGTCATCGCTGTGGACCGGCTGTACGTGGACGGACAGCTCCACCGCGACCCGACACCACTCCGTGGCTGTATTAACTTCACACCAGATAAGAATCCGCTACACCCTTTCCCCATCCACTCACACTAATTTGCATTAACATCTGTCTAACTTAGTAGTATTAAATCGCATCTTAAGTGTGATATCATAGCAGAATTAACACCGTCACTCTCCGTCAGTGGTTTAATTGGAATGTTTCAGTTTTTTGTTTCTTTTTTCCCCCCTCTCGTTTTTTCCTCTCTTTTCCCCCTCTTGGTTTTATGCTGCTCACCCTTGTCCTTGGTTTCTTTCTTTCTTTCACTGCTTCGATCACCTGCTTCCACACTCATCCACAAACAACATCCTTTATTTCGACACATGCACAGCACGATCACGCACAGTCATGCGCGCAACGGCAGCACATTTACATCAGTCAGACAGCGCACAGTCGTATAGGATACACACACTTAAGCCAAGCATACTCATATTAGTAAATATGCAAACACATAGTCAGACTCAGGGAGCATCTCGCCACATATTCCTTCTCTCTCTCCTTCTCTTTATTTATGAACAAGTGATGTTTTCTCTCCACCTGTCTAAGCCACACACACAGCATACACCCCTAGTTATACACAGACATCTATGGGTGCACTAAGATTCGTCTCATGGAATGTAAATGGAGCTGGCTCCAGAGAAAAGAGGTTAAAAATATTTAACCAACTCAAAAAACTACAGGCAGATGTTGTCCTTTTACAAGAGACCCACAGACCTCTTAGAGGTTCGAATGAACTTAAAACACCTGAGTTTCCTAATGTGTTCTCAGCTTGTTATAATTCTAGACAAAGGGGAGTAGCAATTTTAATACATAAAAATATTAATTTCACAGTACTTGATACAGTTATAGATCCAGAGGGCAGATTCTTAATCATTAAACTACAAACCGGATTCCAAAAAAGTTGGGACACTAAACAAATTGTGAATAAAAACTGAATGCAATGATGTGGAGATGGCAAATGTGAATATTCCATTCAGAACAGAACGTAGGTGACAGATCAAAAGTTTAATCCGAGAAAATGTATCATTTTAAAGGAAAAATATGTTGATTCAAAATTTCACGGTATCAACAAATCCCAAAAAAATTGGGACAAGTAGCAATAAGAGGCTGGAAAAAGTAAATTTGAGCATAGCGAAGAGCTGGAAGACCAATTAACACTAATTAGGTTAATTGGCAACATGATTGGGTATAAAAAGAGCTTCTCAGAGCGGCAGTGTCCCTCAGAAGCCAAGATGGGTAGAGGATCACCAATTCCCACAATGTTGCGCAGAAAGATAGTGGAGCAATATCAGAAAGGTGTTACCCAGCGAAAAATTGCAAAGACTTTGCAGTTATCATCATCAACTGTGCATAACATCATCCGAAGATTCAGAGAATCTGGAACAATCTCTGTGCATAAGGGTCAAGGGCGTAAACCCATACTGGACGCCCGTGATCTCCGGGCCCTTAAACGACACTGCACCACAAACAGGAATGCTACTGTAAAGGAAATCACAGAATGGGCTCAGGAATACTTCCAGAAACCATTGTCAGTGAACACAATCCACCGTGCCATCCGCCGTTGCCAGCTGAAACTCTACAGTGCAAAGAAGAAGCCATTTCTAAGCAAGATCCACAAGCTCAGGCGTTTTCACTGGGCCAGGGATCATGTAAAATGGAGCGTGGCAAAATGGAAGACTGTTCTGTGGTCAGACGAGTCACGATTCAAGTTCTTTTTGGAAATGTGGGACGCCATGTCATCCGGACCAAAGAGGACAAAGACAACCCAAGTTGTTATCAACGCTCAGTTCAGAAGCCTGCATCTCTGATGGTATGGGGTTGCATGAGTGCGTGTGGCATGGGCAGCTTGCATGTCTGGAAAGGCACCATCAATGCAGAAAAATATATTCAGGTTCTAGAACAACATATGCTCCCATCCAGACGTCATCTCTTTCAGGGAAGACCCTGCATTTTTCAACAAGATAATGCCAGACCACATTCTGCATCAATCATAACATCATGGCTGCGTAGGAGAAGGATCCGGGTACTGAAATGGCCAGTCTGCAGTCCAGATCTTTCACCTATAGAGAACATTTGGCGCATCATAGAGAGGAAGGTGCGACAAAGAAGGCCCAAGACGATTGAACAGTTAGAGGCCTGTATTAGACACGAATGGGAGAGCATTCCTATTGCTAAACTTGAGAAACTGGTCTCCTCGGTCCCCAGACGTCTGTTGAGTGTTGTAAGAAGAAGGGGAGATGCCACACAGTGGTGAAAATGGCCTTGTCCCAACTTTTTTGGGATTTGTTGACACCATGACATTTTGAATCACCATATTTTTCCCTTCAGATGATAAATTTTCTCAGTTTCAACTTTTGTTCCTTGATTTATGTTCTATTCTGAATAAAATATTGACATTTGCCATCTCCACATCATTGCATTCAGTTTTTATTCACAATTTGTTTAGTGTCCCAACTTTTTTGGAATCCGGTTTGTATCTATACTTGATAAAAAGCTATGTATTGTAAGTGTATATGGTCCAAATGATAAAAAGCTATGTATTGTAAGTGTATATGGTCCAAATGTTGATGATCCCTCATTCTTTCACGGTTTTTTCAGTGCACTCTCTGAACACTTAGATGGCACACTTGTTCTTGGAGGCGACCTCAACCTTGGACTAAATGAAGAAATGGATAGGCTCAATACAGCAGGAACTCAGCGTAATTGGCAGTCCACAAATATAATCAAACAGTATATGAGCGACTTTGGTCTTTGCGATGCATGGCGCTCCCTTCACCCCACCAGTAAGGAATATACTTTCTTCTCACATGTTCATCACTCCTACTCTCGTCTGGATTATTTTTTGGTCAGCAGCTCACTGCTGAGTGACATTTCAGACACTGAGATTCACCCTATAGCTGTCAGCGATCATGCTCCTGTATCTTTAACACTAATGCAGAGGAATAATTCCACACAAAGTAAAAACTGGAGATTTAATACATCACTGCTTAAAGATGAAGACTTTATTAAATATTTTAAAAAAGAATGGACTTCATATTTAGACTTTAATGACATTCCTGGAACATCAGCATCTGTCCTCTGGGAAGCAGGGAAAGCTGTGATGAGAGGTAAAATAATTTCTTTCTCATCACATAAAAAGAAAGAAGAAAACAAAAATATTCAGGAATTAGAAAAAACCATCAAATCACTAGAAGAAGCCTACGTGTCCCACCAAGATCAGGAAACATTGAACAAAATACGCAAAACAAAACTAGAATTAAATGAGATAATTGATAAAAAAACAAAATTCTTAGTACAAAGACTACGCTTACAAAATTATGAACATAGTAATAAATACGTAATAAATTGCTAGAAAAGTCAATTTCTAGCAAACCAGCTAAAAATAAATAAAGAAAAAACAACTATATGTGCTGTTCAAGATTCATCTGGGAACACAATATATGAACCAAAACAAATAAACAACATTTTCAGGGATTTCTATAAAACGTTGTATTCACCACAAATAAACCCATCTAAAAAGGAAATTGATCAGTTTTTAGACAACATAACTCTCCCAAAATTATCAGACTCTCAAGCAATTGCACTGGATTCGCCACTGACATTAGGTGAACTCCAGGAAGCCCTGATAAGTATGCCCAATAATAAGGCTCCAGGTCCAGACGGCTTTCCTGCAGAATTCTACAAAGAATTCTGGACGATTCTAGCACCAGTTTTTTACAGAACGTTGTTGGAAATCAAAGAAAATGGCAGACTTCCATCAAATATGAATTCTGCAAACATTAATCTCCTGCTAAAACCAGGCAAAGACCCTGTATATCCCTCAAGCTATCGTCCAATATCCCTTATAAATGTAGACCTCAAAATTATCTGCAAAGCTCTCTCGAAGAGACTAGAGAAAATAATCCCCCTCTTAATTCATCCTGACCAAACTGGATTCATAAAAGGTAGGCACTCATCAACAAATACACGTAGATTACTTAATTTGATAGACTACTCATACAGTAAAAACCTTGAAACTACAATATTTTCTTTAGATGCAGAAAAAGCGTTTGACAGAGTTAACTGGAAATTTCTATTTGCAACTTTACATAAATTTGGTTTTGGATCTTCTTTCATCAACTGGTTAAAAATATTATATAATTCCCCAACAGCTTGTGTCAGAACAAATGACCAGACATCCTCCAGCTTCTGTCTCCTGAGGGGCACCAGGCAGGGATGCCCACTCTCCCTTCACTGTTTGCAATTTTTATCGAACCACTAGCAGCAGCAATTAGACAGAATTCAGTAATTAAGGGCATAAAATGCAATAACGTGGAACATAAAATCAGCCTTTATGCGGATGATGTGTTACTCTTTCTCCAAAATTCACAAACCAATATCTCTGGGGTGATTGAACTGATAAACTCTTTTGCAAGAATATCAGATTACTCAATTAACTGGTCAAAATCTACAGTCCTTCCGATTAATTGCTCCTTCCATAATTCCTCTTCTACTCCACTGCAATCGGGAAATATAAAATATTTAGGTATTAATGTTTCTCCCAAGCTTGCAGATCTAACTAAATTAAACCATATCCCACTTTTAAAGAAAGTAGAAGGTGATCTGGCTAGGTGGAAATGTCTACCCATATCACTCATGGGAAGGGTTGCCGCTATAAAAATGATGGTATTACCAAAAATAAATTATTTATTCTCAATGATCCCAACTAAACCGCCGCAAGATTGGTTCAGATCTCTAGATTCATATATGTCCAAATTCCTTTGGAAAAATAAGCCCCCACGTATAAGCTTTCTCTTTCTTTCTCAACAGGTGATCCAGATGATCGATATGTATTTTTTTTGTCTGCTTATTCTGTTGGTTTTTTGCCCTATTTTTCCCGTCCCTCTTCCCCGCTGTTTTTCTTTCCCTCTTTCTCTCTCCCCCTTTCTTTCCCCCAGTTAAGTCTGGCCCGTATTCAGCAAGTGAAAATAAAATAAACAATAAAAGGTGAATCAAATGGACCATTACGGCAAGGCTGGGATGGTCCATTTGGTAAAGTAAATCCATTGGGCATCTTTCTTCGCCTTTAGACAATAATTCTGATGGCAAAAGAACCAAACGGGACAGGTAAAAAAAAATATATATATAATATGAAGAATGGCGGTGTCTCTGATGCTGAAAGGGGATTCAGCCAAGGTCCTGCATTGTGTACCTAATGAAGTGACCAACTAAAAGCAACTAAGTTAAGAAGGTTTACAGTAAACGTGGGGAAAAGCACATGCTATCTCACACCTAACAGAAAACAGCTGAATATAAGTGGGTTTATAGAGCTGATTTGCAACTGTCAGCTATGGACCGGACTTTTTGTGGGATGTCAGACCCTTTGGGAACCATGGATAACATAAAAAGGTTGGGAGTATGGAATTATCATATTCATGTAATATATAATTTGTGATGGGATTGAAATCAAAAAATTCAGTCAAGTGTGTAGATCTCGGGAGCAATGGTGATTCTGATCATGAGAAAACAACACAGTGGTTGAGATTTCCTGTGTATCAATGGATCATTTAGAATAGTAGTTATAGGGGGAGATTTTGCCAAAATCATCAAATTCCCATCAGTGTTGCTGATTTACCTGCTATAACTTTATCCTCATGCGATCCGACAAGTAGCTTTACTTTGCCTCCGTGTGCAGCTCATGGTGTTCATGGTAGATTAAAAGTGCAAAATCATGGTGTGTGTGCAGAAAGCAGCATGTTACTGTCATGCTTAGATCACCCCTCTCTCAATAATGGGTAATAAAGGTATCACACACAGATAATGGTGTGACTGAAATACTTTGCATGCATGGAAAAAGAAAATAAAAAAATGTAGGTACAAATGCAAAGTTCCACGAGTATCTGCAAACCACACACACGAACACAAATATGCACAAAACAACATACATGCAGACATGCACAAGTCAGGCACTGTCCACGTTGTAGTGACTCGCTCATTTTCTGGGTTTATAAGTAACAGCATTGGTGCCAGTAAGTGTGTGTGTGTGTGTGTGTGTGTGTGTGTGTGTGTGTGGGCGCGCTTATATATTTAGTTCCAGCGTCTGGTTTATTAGAAAAAAACCAAACAACAGGATCTTAGGTTTATTCATTAAAGCATGTTTTCAAACCAGCAGAGTGAAACGTGACATGATGAGTTATTTCCTGTATCATGAGACAAACTATGTTTTGTTTTGTTTCATTACATAAAATTAGCATTGATTTTGACCCTGAGTCAAAAAACAGTGTGTTGTGCTTTAGCTCTCATATGAATTGCAGAATTATTAAAGTAATAAAAAGAAATGCTCAGTCAAGTTAGACACAATAAGATGAATTGAAGCAAAATCCAGAACACTATTGTGTAACAATATAATAACGTCTACATTTATGAAACTTATAAATTTGTTAAACCTATTTCAGGGAAGTATTAAAACCATAAATTAATCATCTTCTTCCTCATTCATTTACAATTGGTGACACTATGACAGCCTCCCAGACAGCAGGTCTTCATTCTGTAGTCCAACGTCCTCCTTAATGAATTTCTCGAGGGTAAGGGACGGTAGATCGTACCTCCTTTTAGTGTCTTCATCTTACAGTAAGACCTTTAGAGTTATCTCACCTTGAAAGATCATGGGAAAATTATGGTTCAGATGTGGTAGGGCATTGGCATTCTGTTGGCAGTCAAAAATATGTGGTATAACTGGTCTGTGGGTCACTCTTGCATGTGCTGCTGTTCATCCATTGATCCATTGATCAAGTTCTAACAGTTGAAGTGAAAATAATGAAAAGTGTCCACTGCAGACACTGTTTGTACTTTTCATGCTGTATTTTTTTATCTATGATGGGTTTTTTGCACTTCTCTCTGTCCTGGTGAACTTCACTGTTGGTCCCTTCCCTGTTCCAGTGGTTTTGGAGAACTCCACAGGAACACCTTTGCACATATTGAAAACCCCTCTCTGTAGGCTCTCTGTAGGCAAACACCTCTGCTGTACCATAAATTTAGCATCACATGGCCAGCAAGAGTGCACTCAGGATCTTTGCTAGACCATTACACAGCTGCTTGTTGGTTCTTCCAAGTAACATTTATGGTGGCACAAAGGAGGAGAGTATAGCTTCCATCCAGTTTCTTGCTCAGTGATTTGGTCAGGTTTATAATCACGGGTGCACATAAGTGGTCCGCAGGTGCGCATTCGCTGTCAAAATAAAAGACGCGCACCAGATAAGAAGTTGCAACGCGCGTTTGCGTACATATAAAAGGCACTGTTTTTGTCCACTAGAGTGGGATTTTCACGGCATATTCTGCACCACATCTCTGTGCGTTCATCATTTGTTTGAAGCCAGCTCACCTCCTGCGACTACTTTTCTGAGAATACGCGCTTTTTGCGGTTCAGACTCCTTCTGACATTTCTTTGGAGGTGGAGGAACACCAAAGTAATTGCTTAAATGAGATGGCTTCTTCGACATCTTTAAGAGTTCTAAACAAATGTCTGTCCTCCTCCAGAAAATCTTATGTACGCAAACGCGTGTTGCAACTTCTTATCTGGTGCGCGTCTTTTATTTTGACAGCGAATGCGCACCTGCGGACCACTTATGTGCACCTTAAAATTCAGACCCATAGAGCATAGAGAATTGCTTCAACTCACTTGAACACTTTATGTCTGATTAACCTTTGAATTACACACCTTGGAAAGACATCATGAGTTAAGTTCCCGAAGCTTGACCAGTCTGGCAACTGATATCGTGAGCATTGCCAATGTCATTGCCAAGGTCATCATCTGCTCATTCAATGGTAGAGTCGTTCTTGCTGAGTAGAACTAGGCAGTTAGGTTAGTGTGTATGAACTAAGTCCTTGATTTGTTAAGGAGTAGTGTGGTACCCTCGGCACTTTCTACTTGGTGTAGGAGGTCTTTTGCAGTTTTGATCATGTCTTCAAGAAGGCAGATGCCATCCACAAAGTTGGAATACAGGAACATAGTCTTCTCCTTAGTGTGGGACCAGAGGTACTGCTGACAGGTCCCAGTGACTCTTGTGTAATATTATATACATTTTTACTTCTTAAATAAGACAGGATACAATACACTGTGAATGGTTTCACAAAAAAGGATTGTGTTTTGAAATATTTCCAAAGTCATAAGTTGTGTTTCATACAGCAGGAAATTTAGAGTTATCTGGATAAATGAAAATCTTGGTTGCAAAATAAAGACCTGCCCTTTTCCACGCTAACTAAACTACTTTCATAGCCTAAGCCTGCTTTATAGATTCCAAGTACAGTTTAGTCAGAAGTCATCTACTGTAAATCTGTGATTGACTATCTTAAAGACAAGTTTCGCAAAAAAGAATCTGTGCTTCATCTGTTGCCTTTCTAATGTAGCTCATTTTGATCAGGTTTTAGCTTCTCTTGCCAGATGAAATGTTACTCAGGCTCCAATCAAATTACCTAACCTGTCTCTTATTTAGCTCAAATTAAATCAGCTGATGTTGACACATCAGAACTTAGATGGGGGAAGAATTTAGAGTATGCCTATGATACCCTGGATGGCTTTATTAGGATATATTTTGATGCATGAATTTAAATACAACAGCTGTTGAAAACTTGGAAACAAAGTGAACTGGCTAACCTAGCTTCATCCATAGACCAAGGTGTGGGCAATTTGTACAGCTTATTAAGTATAAATTAGCCTATCAGCATTACTAATAGGCATAAACAAAATCTTTTACCACAATTGATTGCCTGCAGTGAGCTGATTTGGGTTATTTGTTACTTTAACTTTGCATTTTCAGTACAATACAAGACATAACTAAAAGATTTGGCACCTAAATTATGATGCTGACTGCTTTTTTTTTTTTTTTTTTTTTTTTTTTTTTACTTCAATACAGTCAGACTTCCTCTTGCAGCCAGAGAAACTTCCCCCTGTAGGCGACTAAGATGACGATTAAAGCAGTTATCTTGTTTCCAATTTCTGATGTGTGATTTGATACTGGCTGCGCTGAGCGGCCTTTAACCAAAATAATTTTTAAGTGAAAAAGTGAAACTGCTGTGGTCTTACCCATCACTGACTCAATCGGTTATTTATTCATTCCTTATTTATCCGAAGGTTGTGTCCTCATTTGGGAGCTTTTTAGCTGATTAGTGCTTATGTAATTCACAAAGGAGAAAAAAATGGGGGCGGGCTTTAGATTCCAAGACGATAACTTTGTCATGATGATATTTGCATCAGGAGCAAACATCTGATGACTCTTCATTCATTTTGTGTCATTTATGTGTTACTGTCAGTCTACCTGGAGAAGGAAGACTATCTGAGGAGTGAGACTACAGCTTGTTTGGTTTTTTCTTTGTTGTTTTTTCCCTGAACACCCTGGGAGAATATGGCCACGCTCTCATGTGAAATTAACATACTATAAGCTAGTTTTAATGACTGTTGCAACTACTAAATAGTTTGACAGGGAAAGAAGTTAACTTATTTTGATATTACTATATAATTTTCTCCTGAATTCACCACTGCAACATTCGCCGGGACTCACATTGTCATTAATCACATCTTCAATTTAAAACAACTGCAAAATAACCAAAAATCCACCAAGAGACTCCTCAGTCCTTAGTTTTTTGTTTATCATTAATCAAACAGATAGTTAATTAGTTAGTGAATTCAATTCCTTACCGGAGGCAGGTGCGTTGATCCAAATATCGATAGTATCACTACCAACGCTGGCACTGGTATTGAATCGATACTAGAGCGCCAGGATTGATATTTTGTTTCTATCCTCTGAGTTCAATATGTATTCCTCTTAACTGCACTAAATTATTAGCATTTTTAATGAACTAATATACGTCAAATATGCACAAAAATAACTTTTTTGTGTTGACTGTCATGCGACAGACAAATAACAAGCACATGAATAAACATAAATTACTGTGGAGTGTAAAAACTGATTTAAAATTGGGTCCATAAAATGTGTTTAGAATTTGAAAATTGATGATGATTCATTTCATTAATCGTGCCACACTGCTCTCTCCTACATAGACTCGGTATTGGTATCAGTAATGCTGAACCTGTATGTACATGCTTGCAGCGCACTCAGTGGAAAGCACCTGCACACCACGAGCGCCCTCACCCTTTGAGACACCACCTCGAACCTGAAGGTGACGATGCTGCTGCGGGCGGAGGCTCGCGGTGCCTTTATTAAGGCTGCGCCGAGGAGCGCTCCGTGCGGTATCGCGCTCAGACCGGTCAGACCGGTCCGGTAGTTAAACGGTTGGTTAACGTTCAACCCGGGAGACAATCAGAGAGGAAACGGGTGAGTCTGAGCTTTTCTTTAAAGTGAAGCTTCGAAAACATTCAGAAACTTTTTTTTTCACCTCTTCATAGTTACTGCTAATGCTAATGAACATATGCTGCGAATGAAATACGTGTGCAATTAATAATAGACTTGTAGGAACGTGCTGATTCATTCACAAAGTAGTAGCAGGACTGTAAGAGGATATGACAGGAGACTGAGACTAATGGCCCAGGATTATGGATGGAAACAGAGACTGTGGTAATATAGTCAAGTGTGACAACTAATAACCCGTATTATACTCTAATATTAATAACAGTAATATTAACAATAATAAAAATAAATAATATTTTTATTAGAAATTAACTACGACACTGTAAATCATACAAATTAAATAAAGCAGGTAATTATGACTTTTAAGGTCCTTTTGAATTAATGCTAAAAAACAAAACGGAAGTATAAAGTGGCAGAAAGCAGAGTGACAGGAACTGTTTCAGAATGTAACATAATATATTATTTGGTTATATTGCAACATCAAACACTATTTATTATTTTAATTTGAGAACAAAGAGGTGTTTTGAAGTATTAGCACCAGATAAAACATAACCAAAAGAACCAGCATGAAGCACAGCACAGGAGTACTGAGAGGTTCCTGTCATAAAATCCCCCAGAGTGCCCAAGAGTATTTTAAAGAAGTGAAGTGAATCAGGTCTAAAATTGGGTAACTATGTTTCCTAAAAAGGGGGCAAATATACTCAAGTCTGAGAAAGCTGGAAATAAAAAATGTTTCCTTGGCCTTTCCCTCAAGACTCTGGTTAACCATGTGCTAATTATTTCAATTTAATATTGACTCTCATGCAAGAGTAAACTTGCTACCTGGAAATGCACTAGGTCTCCTATGTATATGAAATGTTGTTTTCACAAAGACCCTCAGATAGTCAACCTTTGTCATCCTCCACAGATCAGAGCACCGCAACAAACACAGCAAACACAAACACCGGCCCTGATGCAGGACCCTCATACTACAGTCCCGCATCGTGGGTTGTGATTGCTTTGCTTATTGAAAGGATTTGCAGTTGTTACTAGATAGCAGCAGCTGACACACACATCACTTGTGTAAAATTCAGCCAGTCTTACAGCCTTTTATCCCAATGTAACAAAGCAATGCTGGTGCATGTATGCACCTTCCCTCTATTGTAACTGCACACCAGCTTTCCTTAGACGCCACCTGCTTGCTAAAGTTCTTTCAAATTACACGTCTCAAGTTAGTTTCGAGTGATTTCTGATGTTTCTCTTTGTTTTTATGTCTAATGCAGGGATGCCAAACTCATTTTACATGGTGGGTCACATACAGCACACTGTGATCTTAAGTGGGCCAGACCAGTGAAACTCCCATATCTCTGTGTAAAGACATTTAACTGCACATTTAATCTCTGAGAATATGTTGATATAAGAATAAGAATTGTAATGTCAATAGTATGTCTCGGTTTATCTACAGGATGAAGAAATGCTGCTGTATTAAATGAAAGAAATCTGTCACCATGACTCGTTGGGTTTAAATAGTAAGAAATAAATGTGGAAAATCACAAAAAAGTTCTGGTAGCTCATTGCTCAGATTGTCCTGTCAGTATAAAACAGAAAGTTTCTGTAAATTCACAAAAAATGACAGATTTTTTTTATTGTGTAATTTCTATATTAGATCATATTTGTCAGTTGCTTACTTACTTTGGAGTAGTATGAGCAGTTGCTGCGGAAGTCCTTATCAGGGGAAGCAGGGCAAGTTGTAAAATTTATCAGAATACAGACCAAAATTTATGCCCTTGTTCCAATGTGAACAAGGGCAGCCCAGTACAGTGGGCTAGATTGGAGTCTGTGTCAGGCTGATTCTGGCCCCCAGCCCTTATGTTTGACACCCATTGTCTAACATCTCTGCTTATATCAATAAATATTTTGCAGTGTGGATTGGATTTATAAAGGGGTTGCATAATAAATAAAGAAATTAGCTGTTTTGTAAGTACAATAATGACTCTGCATTACTGTACTTACATTATAATCAATCTAGTCCTTGTCAGCCACTGAGAATATCTTTATAGAATTTTTATTTTATATTCCTTGCCATTTCTGCTGCCCTCTTGGCCTTTTACCTAGACAAATGGAGGATATATAACACTCACTTTACCAAAAACTGATTGCAGTTTCTGACAAAAGTTTTTATTTCTGGCTCAAAATGACTCAATGCTATTTCTGAGCGATATATTTGACAGATTATGGGCCAACATATGGGGGCCCTGAGAGGCCAAACGGACTGCAATTTGAGGAAACAACAGCAATAAGAAAAACGCTGCAAAAGCACACAAAACACAACGGTAATAGGAAAAATGACAACGGAAATAGGAAAAAAGAAACCGGAAAAAACACCAGAGAAGTGTTTCTGGGGAGACAATAACCTGACAGATCAGTTGCAGGAACCCAAAGCATGGTAGGTGTGTTTTATCATGATTCATATAATACTGATGACGGATTTTTAGGCTAATAGTTGGGCTAACACACTTACCTCTCATCTTTTCTTTCCTCACAACACTGATAGATCCTCCACTTCTTTTAAGTGTCTCCCAGTGCAATTCTTAGCATATTTTGGTTCCTGCAACTCGTCCGTCGGGTTATTGTCTCCCCAGAAACACTTCCCTTGTGCTTTAGGAACTCTGTGTTTTCCTATTTCCGTTGTGTTTTGTGTGCTTTTGCAGCGTTTTTCTTATTACTGGTGTTTTCTTAAGTTGCAGTCCGTTTGGCCTCTCAGGGCCACCGTACCAACAACTCATTTACAACAGTTAAAATACCAGCAATTATTTTTATGGTAAATCTTTATGCAAGATGATAATTCTTTGAAACAATGTCTCTATTAGCTCTATTAGCTGGGAGTGTTAAAGTAAGAGGCTAAAATTAATAGGTGACCAACTTGGGATGACGACTGAGGCTCTGAAAGGTTCAACCACTGACTGCACCACTTCTCTTACACTGAACAGATTACAAGGTTTAGGGAACAGAATATCTTACATGATTTCTGGAGCATTTCTGCATGTGTACACAGTGAATATGGCAGCCAGATTTACAGTTTTAAGTCAGTTTTTTACAAACAAGAATTAATGCTTGGGTTTTGAGACAAAAGAACCATTATATCACCTCATTTCGCAACCTTTTACAGTTTATCTACACTGCAAAGAAGTGTTCTAATCTAGATAGATAGATAGATAGATAGATAGATAAAACTTTATTAATCCTTTAGGTGGGTTCTTCTGGGAAATTCATTTAAATAAATAATAATAAAAAAAAAATCCTGTTCATGGCAGCAGTGGGATTCGAACCCATGCCCCCGAAGAGACTGGAGCCTTAATCCAGCGCCTTAGACCGCTCGGCCACGCTACCGATATTTGGCAACCCACTGTGTTTCCTAAGCAAATATTGTCTCCTTGTTTTATCAGCCATTTTCAGCTGTTCACATGTTTTTGCATTGCTTTGGTCATGCAACTTGTTCTTTGTTTTGTTCATCTTGTTGCAGGAATCGCACTTCTTCTGTAAAACCAAGGAACAACCCAATGCCATCCTGTGTGCTGCCAAACAACAGCTTGCACAGATTTCCAGAGCTAACTACCAAGGATCCAAAAGTCAATAGTGCTTGAAGTAATTCCTTAGAAACAGATGCAAATGTTTCAGATGTCTCTTTCATAAACGTCTTACACTGTCTGTGTATATAAGAAGATATAGATGACTATAGATGAAGCGTTTGAAGCCGTGTCACAAATTCGCCATTGGGCACATTTAGTTTATTTCTGCCATATAGCCATAAAAGGTTTTAAACATGGCCATGGAAGCGGCGGACATGATCGTCGTAGCGATCTACTTCATCCTGGTGTTAGGGATTGGCTTCCTTGCAATGTGGAAAGCCAATAGGAGCACAGTGAGCGGCTACTTCCTTGCTGGGCGCTCCATGAACTGGGCAGCTGTGGGAGCTTCTCTATTTGTCAGCAACATAGGAAGTGAGCACTTCATTGGATTGGCTGGATCAGGTGCTGCTAGCGGTCTCAGCGTGGCTGCATGGGAGCTCAATGCTGTATTACTGCTCCAGTTTTTAGGCTGGATGTTTATTCCCGTCTATATCCAGTGTGGCGTCTACACCATGCCAGAGTACCTGTCCAAGAGGTACGGGGGGAATTGACTGAAGGTGTACTTTGCTGCTTTATCTCTTGTCCTTTACATCTTCACCAAGCTGTCTGTGGATCTCTATTCTGGAGCCTTGTTCATCAAGGAATCCTTAGGTTGGAACCTCTATCTGTCCATCCTCCTCCTCATCGCCATGACAGCTCTGCTGACCATCTCCGGAGGTCTGGTTGCTGTTATCTACACGGACACAGTTCAAGCGTTCCTCATGATTGCTGGGGCACTCTGTCTAACAGGCATCAGCCTCGTCAAAGTGGGAGGGTTCGAAGGTCCTTGTTTCTCTTTTGCGCATTCATGAACTTGTGCCAGTTGTTTAACTAAACAATGCTAAACCATGTTTTGGCATGTCTTTGTAAGGTGTGAGACTCGGTTACATGGAGGCCACTCCAAACATCAGCGCCATCTTGCTGTCTTCACCCAATCTGACGTATTCTGAGTCCTGCTATAACCATGCCACTCCGAAGCCAGATAGTCTGAAGATCCTCCGAGCAGCCCAGGATCCAGACCTGCCATGGCTTGGTTTCTTACTGGGCCAGACTCCTGCCTCTATTTGGTAATGCTATTTCTTTCAAGACTAATTTCCATACCAATACAGTTTTGTACAGCTTTGTGTGTTTAAACACTCCTAATCTCTAAAAGATTTACTCTGAGGTGTTTTTCTTTTTTTGCCACCTGTCAGATTTGATTGCTTTAAGTAAAAGTAGACTGAATTTGTTACCATGAAATGCTGCCCTGAGGAGCATTTATTCTTGCTCCTTGGTTTTGCATGCTTCATTTAATGTTTTGTAGCGCTAGGGCAAGTATGCTAATCAACCATGCAACATGTGTGCAAGGTCCTGGTTGCTCACTGGCATCGCAGCCAGGACCTTGCACACATGTTGCATAAGATTTATTTTCCTAAAAAAAAAATGAATTATACAGTTAGAAATTCTTAAAGTAGAGGCAACACATATAAATTGAGTGGTGCTTCTTCACAGCAAGAAGGTCCGTGGTTTGGTTCAAGCCATGGAGCAAGAATCCAAACTCCTCAGGTTGGCATTATTGGCAATAAGGTCAGTTTCAAGCAGTTAAATCTGACAATTGAGAAATCTTTCTGTGTGGGTACTCCAGTTTCCTCCCACAGTCCAAAGACATGCACTTAGTGGGGTTAGGTTAATTGGTCATTGTTAATTGGTCATAGGAGTGAATGTGAGTGTAAATGGTTGTCTGTCTCCCTGAGTTACCCCTGTGGCAGACTGGTGACCTGTCCAGGGTATAACCTGCCTCATGCACTATGGCAACTGGGATAGGTTGTAAACCACCGCAACCCTAAATTGGCAGAGTGGAATAAAATGGATGGATGGAAATTCTTAATGATTAGTTCTCATTCTTTTTCTCTAACATCACTGAAAGTCCAATAAAGGCTTTAAATATCCCAGTGGTCAATGATTGACCTATAAAGTCATTTCAGTGTCAACATACATTTTTTTTTCAGTGAAAATGTTTCATGATTTGTCAGACTGTGAGATCTGAGGTGAAGCACTGACTGAGAGACCCTCCATGGAGCCACAGAACAAGCACGGTCTCAGAAATGTCCCTAGAAAAGTTCTCACAAAGCTAACTTTTGGGGTCATTACAAATGGCACAGGTAGTCCAGAGTATACTAAATAGAGGTAAGTACCAATTAGCAGACTAATTTTTGTGTTTATGTGCTCCAGGTACTGGTGTGCAGATCAGGTGATTGTTCAGCGGGTTCTGGCAGCAAAGAATATTGCTCATGCCAAAGGGTCAACAATCATGGCCGGTTTCCTCAAAATCCTGCCTATGTTTATCATTGTCATCCCAGGTAGAGACATTAACCACCCTATGAATATCTTACACAGCTAAAATTCTGACTCTATACTCACTAATTGTCTTACTGATGTATCCTATGTGATCATGATTCCAGGAATGATTTCCAGGATCTTATTCGCTGATGACTTGGCATGTATCAGTCCAAAGCACTGTGTTGAAGTGTGTGGCTCTGCAGCTGGCTGCAGCAATGTGGCTTACCCAAGGCTCGTCATGTCAGTAATGCCCGTCGGTCTCCGCGGGTTGATGATGGCTGTTATGATTGCAGCTCTAATGAGCGACTTAGACTCTATCTTTAATTCTGCAAGCACCATCTTCACCCTAGATATTTACAAGATGCTGCGAAAGCGGGCGTCGTCCAGAGAGCTGATGATAGTAGGCAGGCTGTTTGTCGTTTTCATGGTGATCATCAGCATCGCCTGGGTGCCTGTGATCATTGAAATGCAGGGAGGCCAGATATTCTACTACATCCAAGAAGTATCAGATTATTTGACTCCGCCCATAGCAGCTCTCTTCCTGCTTGGTATCCTGTGGCGTCGTTGTAATGAGACAGGTGCCTTTTGGGGAGGGATGGTAGGGTTTTTCCTTGGAGCACTCCGTTTGGCTTTGGCATTTGTTTATCGAGAGCCACACTGCGATCAGCCTGATGAACGCCCATCCTTCATCAAAGATATCCATTACATGTATGTGGCAGCCATCTTGTTTTGGATATCATCTCTGGTGGCTGTTGTTGTGAGTCTCTGCACTCCTCCACCCGAAGAGGGACAAATCAAAACCACTACTCTCTGGGGACTAAACAAGAAAAAGAAGCTAAAAAATCAAGAAAAAAATGCTGAAAAAGACGTCAATGCTTTGAAACCCCTAAATCACTCAGCCTTTAATGGAAATAGTGTTCTTGGTGAAGAAAAGCACGGCAGCACGGTGGCACGGTGGTTAGCACTGTTGCCGCACAGCAAGAAGGTCCTGAGTTCAATTCCACCATCAGGCCGGGGTCTTTCTGTGTGGAGTTTGCATGTTCTCCCCGTGTTTGCGTGGGTTCCCTCCGGGTACTCCGGCTTCTTCCCACCGTCCAAAGACATGCAGCTTGTGGGGATAGGTTAATTGGATAATTCAAATTGTCACTAGGTGTGAATGTCCGAGTGAATGTGAGTGCGAATGGTTGTCTGTCCCTGTGTGTTGGCCCTGCGACAGACTGGCGACCTGTCCAGGGTGTACCCCGCCTCTCGCCCTATGACAGCTGGGATAGGCTCCAGCGCCCCCCGCGACCCTGAAAAGGATAAGCGGAAGTGAATGGATGGATGGTGAAGAAAAGTGTCACAAGCACCCAAACTTGCTCAATGACTCTGAGGCAAATCTTGAAAATGGTCAATCAAGAAGTAGTAATAATGTCACAGCAACTGATATAGAAGCAATCTCTTCAGTACAGAATGGTGGCTGTGCTCAGAGTTCAGGCTCCAAAATGAGGAAACAAGAGGAGTGGAGGATGTGGAGGAGGAAGACGAGAGCTGTGGTGCAGGGGACGCAAAAGAGGAGCGTGGATGTTGTATTAAGACTTTGGATTGGTTTTGTGGATTCAAGGAGGAATTATCCAAAGATCAGGCCATAACAGTTCAAGAACAGGAGAAGATGGTGGAGGAGCTTCTCTACGAACCTCCAACAACCAGAATCATCTTAAACATCGCACTGGTGGTGGTTTGCTCAGTTGGGATCTTTCTCTTCATCTATTTCTCCTTATAGGTTCAGTTATTTCCAAACAGAAGGCCAAATTTGTCAGTAGATGAATGTCCAAGAAATACAGAACAGGCATGTTTGATACAGTTAATTACCCATTACACAAATTAACAAAAGCCACATTTTAAGGATACAAAAGGCATGGGGCTACCATATTTTATTTTGTTATTCAATATTCAAAAGATGGTAGAGTTTGAGATGTACTAACCTATATTTTGGTTGCACAAAAAGTTAGCAATACACTTAGATGCCTATATATGACAAAGTGAAACCCTTTAAAAAGCATTTACCCACATTGCCTTTCATATATTTTTGTTGTGCTGGGTATATACATACATACACATATACTGTAGGTCAGCGGTCCCCAATCTCCGGGCCATGGACCGGTACCGGTCCGTGAGCTGTTTGGTGCTGGGCCGCGAGAGTTGAGGCTCGGGTGTGAAATTTTCAGTTTTCAGGGTTTGTATCGTTAACTCGGTTTCCCTGGGTCTTTTCCCGAGTTGTAGTTGTGTGTCTTATTTTGAAAGAAATATTTACGCGTTACCATAGCGACCAGAGAGCATTAAGGGGCAGAGAGGAGGATGTTACTCTCAGTGCTGTTGGCGCATTTCAGAAGGACGCTGCTAATAAAGTTACACAATTACATTGAATTCGCGTTTATTATTATATTTACAACATACCACAGTTTTTGTCTTGGTTGTGTCATTTTATTGTGTTGTATTTATCCGCAACACCTTAAAGGCCGGTCCGTGAAAATATTGTCTGACATTAAACCGGTCCGTGGCGCAAAAAAGGTTGGGGACCGCTGCTCCAGGTATTGTACTTAGAGTATGTAAGTACAATACTGTAAAACACCAAGCTGGTGTTTTACATGGTTTTAGTCTTTTGTAGAGAAAAAAGCTCTGATGTTTTGCCTTTAGCCTATATAATAAAAAAACATGTCATGTGTTAGGCTATTGGAAAATACAAATACAAAAGAAGAAAAATGTGATTTCAGAAAGTAGAGTTTGACCGAAATAAATACATAATCTAATCTAATATTTTTTTATATACAGTTTATAGTAAATTTATATTTTCTGACAATATGCTGAATTATATGTATAATATATGTTTAATTCATTTGGATTTTGTATTCTGAACTAACATGAGTAAATGTGTACAAATAATGACAGAAGATGACTCAAAGAGCACTGTTGTATAAGTACAAAGTTTATTTTAATGCACCTTATGTTTTTACAATCACTGTCTGTCAGTGTATGATTCACACAGGTCATTAGTAAACTTGCTCTAGTTGTAAATCATGTTTTACAAAAATTATGACGCTGTCAATGAGCTGCTAGCATAATTTTATAAATTAGGTTTAATTGCCCAGTACTCATTTGCATATAGGTACATAAGGTGTTTTTTCCGTAGTGCCACATTTATAACACCGTACACTTGATGATATTAGGTGAAAACATAAATTGACTGCCAGATTTGTTTTTGTGTATGCTACAGCTACAATTGCATAATATTGAATTAATCCCAATGGGAATGTGTTCATGATATGACAATTCATAATGAATGTGAATGGCTGAAATTTACTGTGACTACATCTTTTCATTTAAATGGAAATGTGTAGGTAATTCTGTTGTTTTTAGCCTTTTTTTCTTCCAAGACACATGATCATGACACCTGGATTAGTACTTGATACACATTTGAGTTGGAAAAGGCATTTGGTGTGATGGTCATGTTTTATTTTATCTGTACACATATGCAGAACTCAAAGGGTGTCTTGCACTTACTTTAATCACAAATGAATTAATTAATTGTGAATTAAATGATGTCAAATTGTAAGAAGTTATGCTGACCCTGATCATCAATTTAAAGATAGGACATACTTATATTGCAATATTTCCATTGTATTATTTAGCACTGAGCACTTAAACAGCAACAGATTAAGTCGGACCAAATTAATTGCAAAACAATTTTTTTTTTAAAGAAACTGATTGAAAGTTGTCCAGATTTAAAGTTTACCACATAGTACGTTCTTTAAAAGCATATTGTACAATAAAAACTTTTTTTTAAAAAATGAACTACTAAGTACTAGTGTCTTTTATGTAATTATTCTTTTATAAATTGATCTTTGCATAGTGTAACTGCCATTTTAAGCACACTGAGGGTTTGAGTCTATTTATGTGTATATATATCAGGACTATCGCATGTTAGTGGTGCACAGTGGTTGGAAACTGGTGAGAACTACAAACTTTACAAGCTTTCTTTGACCTGATTTGCTTTGTTGAGAATGAGGGGAAAATGTGGGTTATATCTGTTTACAACTACAGAAAATATTTTTTAAGACAGACATCCAGCAGATGGATTAATTTCCAGCAATATTACCACTCACGTTATTCCTGCAGCCAGCTCAACCAATACATAAGAACACCCAAGCCGGGCATCTTTCTACCACTTTTGTTCACGCTGCGATACTCCAACAAGTGTTGGCTGCACTTCAATGAACTGAAGGCCTCAATTTTCACATGCATAGTGAAATATTAACAAGATAAACTGGCACAAATATGTTCCTGGGGTGTGGTGAATTTAGGTGTTTTTCCTCAGGTTGCTATTTTAACTATAGCCGTGACAATTTATACACATACTTATTTCTTGAGAACAGAGAAATCTTTCTACCTTGCAGGATCACTGAGTAAAAACATGCCTTCATTCTGCTGACTTCTGCATAACTAATGACACCTATGAGCCTCACCTATACTTTACTGTGAATGATGAATGTTAGCATATTGAATTAATATGATGAATTACTAAATAAACCTCTTTACTGTCATAATATAGTAGACTTGAGGTTTACACTGTAAATGTGCTTATTATCAGCTGCTGTGACGGTTATTGCAATAGTGATTCATTAGAAACATGGACATGAAGTTCTTTAATGTTTGAGCTACTATAAAACCAGCACACATTGAGCTGTCTAAAGAAAACAATGTCAAACGAAGAGCAACCAGGTCATGGTGTGTGAAGCAAACTGCATACGCTAAAGCCACGACAACAAGCATGCCACCGCTCAGTGAAGAAAATTAACAACGGCCTCTACTACAGTGGAAAGTTACAAACTGGAAGTGGAAAGTTACTGAGGGTAGTTGTCACAGAAGCCAACGCACACAAGTTTAGGTTATTTTTCCTCCCTTATTCAGTATCTTCAGCTTTATTACACCTCAGTTGTGGCCGCTACACAATTTAGTGTTTACCGAGATAATGTCACTATAAATAGATGACTGATAATCGCACGCACAAAAAGGCCTTGCTGTATTTTGAAGTTTCAGAATATTACTTTAAGAGTCTTTGAACGTTTGAAAATTCATATTGCATAATTATTTACTTTAACTACAGTGATAAATAAACGTCTTGAGCCAGACTTCATTTCTTTATATTTTGGTATATTTTGTCATGTTCAGGTTTTTTCAGAATGAAGTACAGGGAAAATATCTGTCGTTTTAAAAAGATTTAATTTGCTTCAGCAGTTGAAATTACAAGTTACAGCGCTGGACCGTGATGTGAACACAACAGCCTCACCCACACCAAGGATGACCCTGGTTTGGGCCGTACAGTTTTTATACTGCGACAATAACACATGATTATTATGTCTGTCTTCTTCCGGAACCCATCCTGATGTCTCCATTCGACCTCCTCTCTGTCCATGCCCGCTCCCCCGTCGGCCTCCTATCTGCTCTTTTTCCTGGAATCATAAAGACAGGCACAAAAACCACCTTCCTGCCTAGCCTTGATCAGTTTAATATTACTGATTCTAATATGTAGTTCAGGACATTTTGTTCAGACTCCCTTTGGCCCAGAGAATATCCTTATAACCATTATCAGTGATGTGTAAGCATGCTGCAAAACCCTCTACGCTACTACGTCAACTCTTCAATATTTCAGCCCAGTCATAGCGCTGGAATAACCTTTTGACCCTAAAAACACGGAACGCCAACTCGATTATGAGGACACTGCATTGTGTATATAAAAATAATAAAAAGAGCTTTATTTAATCATTTTCAACCCTAACAGGAGCCAAACTTTCTTGGACTTGAGCAATACTTCTCCATGAAAAGACATGAAAAATGCTACCAGTCATGGATTGGCCTCCCCAGAGGCCGGACCTCAACGTTATTAAAGCAGTTTGGGATCATCCTGACAGAGAAGAGAACAAAAGGCAGAAACATCTAAAGAAGAGGTTTGAATGTCTTTCAAGAAGCCTGGAGAACTATTCCTGAAGACTACTCAAAGAAAGCTGCCTAAGAGAGTTCAGACTGTGTTAAAGATTAAAGGTGGTCATAACAAATATTGACTTTGAAACTTGTTAGAATGAACAAATTGTGTTTTAGCCTTATATGTTTGTTACGTTGTATTTCGGGTATTACAAGAGACTAACCAAATGCATGGCAAATGAGGGCCCATCCATTCAGACATTTCTAACTTCCAGTACAAAATATCAAGAAATAATTGATCGACACAAAGCTGCAAGTATTTTATTTTGCAAGTTTGGAGCTCAAAAACAGGCAGTTGTAGAACTACAGAACAGAAATACAGCATGGTTTACGGAAGCTTTGCTTGACTTGGTTGGAAACTGTCTGAAAACCACAGAGAAAACAAAATGTCTGTGCACAGTTTGTTTTTCTTTTTTTTGTGGTTTAAAACCTACAACATACTGGGAATCCATGTAGAGTCTTATTTTGGTTAACCACCACCCTGAGACCAAATCTGGTGAGCAGTTAGTTGACACAAAAGACCAGAAAAGTCCCATGTTTTTCACAGCTTTTAGCAGAAGTGGGTGAAAGAAAGATTCCCTTTGTGAATTACAAAAATGTGTCAGCAAAACTACAGATGTGACCTGACTAAGCTCATATGGGGCCTGTACTTTCTATTAAATGCAAGAGTATAACATAATCACTAGTTTTAATACAGTCTGTTCTTATCTTGCTTTTCCAAGATTCAAGATATTGAATCTTGAATTTATTCTGTTTTATCTTGTTTGGGTTTGCACCACGCTGCTTCATTTTCCTGCAGACTCCTGTGATGCATAGCTGTGACTCCATTATGCCTTCTGTTTATCAGTTGTCATAAATTAGATGTAAATGCCAAATAATATTAATAAAATGAGAATCTTAAATGTTGGTTCTACAGCTTACTTAAAGTGTTATAGTTTTTGTCAGACTACCCCCTCCCCCCATCGTGTGTGACCCTGTCTTTTCTTACTCAACTTTGTTTCGACATATTTTTTTGTCAGAGTTGAAAAGATTTCCATTAAATTGCTTAATGTTAAATCAAACCCACATTTTAAGGTTTCGTCATTTCAAGGAAAGCCCACAACTTCATTCTGTGTAATTTTACTAAGAGTGTCCGGTGTGACAGTGTCGAGTGTTAAGTGTGGGCATCCTGAATCTTTAAACAAGTTGTGCCACAAGTTCTTTAAAGTGATTCCAGAAGTTGCCCAGTAAATCAGGGATATATAAGGGATGCTTTACACAGACTCAATGCTCCTCCAGAATCAGTGCTATTGATCCTGATGGGAGTCTATTAAAAGTGACTCACATTTATTAGAAATTAAGAAAAGAAAATACAACACAAAATAGAGAGCTTATACCGCTGAATGAAACGGTGCTATCACTAGAGAAATGAAGGTTATAGTACAATGAATTACCACATCAGTGTGCCAGAATGGGCACTGATGAGGATATGTCAGTAAACACATCCAATATGTCATGAGTTGCTGAATGCCTGAGAAGTGGGCCGCAGTATCCGAGACCCGAAGGTGGTCTATCTGATGTGCATACAGGAGCTCCAAAGGGGACTGTGCTGTATTCATTCCTGTTCACTTCATACACCTGAGGGTTTCAGTACTACTTGGAGTCATGGCACATACAGAAATACTCAAATCTGCAGCCGATAGATGCAAAAGTAATGGGCAGGAGGAGTAAAGAGTGGATGAGTTTTGAGAAATGAATAATTTGCTTCTGAATATGAATAAGACCAGATAAACGGTGATTGACTTCAGAAGGAAGAGGAGGGACACGCAACAAGAATACCTGGGCTTTTATGTCGACAACAGGCTGAACTGGAAGACCAGCACAGAGGCTAAGCACTAAAAGAGGTTGAGTGGAATCTATTTCCCGAGGAAGCAGAGATGCTTTAATGTGTACAGCAAAATGATAGATTGAAGATGAATTTTATATCATTCAGTTGTGGCGAGTGCAGCATACTTTGCTGCAGCTGGTCACACTACCTGACAGAATAAACTGATTATGAAAGCTGTCTGCAAACTGGACACTTTGGAAGCAGCACTGCAGAGGAGGTCACTGAACAAATGGTTATCCATCATGGATAATCCTGAACACCCTCTGCAGCACTTGTTGGCAGACAGGCATTTTCTGTGACAGACTGATTCGGCTCTGCTGCCACAACAACAGAGACAGGAAATCTTTCATACCATGCTGTCACTCGCTATAATGCAATATCTCTCTCTGGCAGAAATCCTATTACATTATTAGACAACAAATAACATTAGCTGTCACGGTTCTGGGTCACCTTGACCCGGCTTCTTCAGTTCTTTATATTTTGGTATGTTTCTATAGTGTTGTTTATTGTTCTAGATTAAGTGCAGCATCTTCTGCCTCCTTGTAAGTTGTTTCTGGTTTCCTGTTTTACTTTGGAGGTTCGAGTCTGGTGTCAGTGTATTCTGTTTGTTATTCCCCTGTCTCGTCAGCTGTGATTCCTCCCAGGTGTGTCCCCTCCTGTGCCTCATCCCTTGATTACTGCCGTGTGTATATTTGCCCTGTGTTACCTTTGTCCTCTGTCGTATCGTTGATGTCTACTCACCTTCAGTCTGCACTCTGTTTTCCGTCCGTGTGTATCTGCCTATTAGTGTGTACTTCTCCCAGTTTAGTTTGGTTCACTGTTTACCAGCAACTTGCTAATAAAGCGGTACTTTGAGTTCTACCTCGTCTCACCGAAACCTGCATCTTGGGTCCTCCTCTCCTTGCCTGCCGGTACGCAAACATGACATTAGCAGAGTCACGCTAAAGTAGGCTAAACAACAAATGAAACTTTAACCAAACAAAACAGCTAGACAGATAATAAAAGCTACGTGCAGTTCAGACATGACAAAGATCCAAAATGGGCGTGTAGGTTATGTGCAATTCAGTGCTGTTTTATAACTTTTGTCCTCCTCATGTTTCTCCCTCCCCTCACTCCAACTGGTTGTGGCAGATGGCCGCCCCTCCGTAAGCCTGGTTCTGCTGGAGGTTTCTTCCTGTTAAAAGAAAGTCTTTTTCTTCCCACTGTCATCAAAGCTCTTGCTCATAGGGGGTCATATGACTGTTGGAGTTTTCTCTGTTTTCTATGTATTATTGTAGGGTCTTTAGATTAAAATATAAAGCGCCTTGAGGCAATTGTTGCTGTAATTTGGCACAATATAAATAAAAGTGAATTAAATTGGCATTTCTTGATATATTCGTTTGTTTGTTTTTTCATTTAGATTAAAGGCTTACAGACATATGTATATATAGGCTTTATTAACCCTGCTTCAGTTGTTACAGAAGCAGAAGAGCACAAGGGTCGTGAATTAGAGAAAACAGTAAAAACAGAAGAAATGGCAGAAAAAATATGTTAAGATGCTAGAAATGCTAGAAATGCATGAATCAATAACTTACAAGAGTCATTTTTACTCTGTACAAATTATACTAGGATATATATATATATATATACACACGAGAAGCTGGAGAAATACCAAGGGCTCAGAGAAGAGCTCGAGAGGATGTGGAGGGTGAAGGTAACGGTGGTCCCCGTGGTAATCGGAGCACTAGGTGCGGTGACTCCCAAGCTAGGCGAGTGGCTCCAGCAGATCCCGGGAACAACATCGGAGATCTCTGTCCAGAAGAGCGCAGTCCTGGGAACAGCTAAGATACTGCGCAGGACCCTCAAGCTCCCAGGCCTCTGGTAGAGGACCCGAGCTTGAAGGATAAACCGCCCGCAGGGGCGTGCTGGGTGTTTATATATATATCATACGTCAAAACACACATCACAGGGATTTACGTTATAAAAAAAGAGTTTAGTGAGAATGGTAATACATCTATTTTTATTTATACTATGAGCGTATTGTACACTCTGACCTCTGTCAGACTTGATTGCTTTTCAGTCGGGAAACTAGCACAAGTGCCTCGGGCCACATTAAAAATTGCAATTTAAACATAGTGTGGCACAACCTAATGCAAGATGTGTGATAAAAGCATTCTCATATTTGTTTTATGTTAGTGCCAAGATTTTGAAAGCAAGTGACGGTGGGAAAGAAGTAACGGAAAATCTACTTAATTCTCCGCTAGAATATTTGTGTAACGGTATACTAGCGATATCGCGACAACCTACTACTAAAATCTCGCGATTTCTAGATTAATAACATTCGAGAAGTGTCTGCCAAGTTTGCTAGTAGTACTAGCAGTCCGGACATAGGAACATTTCAAATTAAGGGGATGTAACGCTCTTATCGTCTTTCTTAACTTCAAGAACACAAAAAATTAATAGTATAATAGTATACGTTATTATTATTATTATTGTTATTATTATTACTATTATCACCTAAAATTTAATATAGATATAAAATTATACCTAGTTTGTTTTTCAGCTTTTATTTTGGCGTCACCGGATGTTTACTTTCACATTGTTCGCGTTCCCTTCACGCGCTTCGTGAGAGCTTCGTCTCAGCTTCAGCTAAAGACTAAACAGACAACAGCTGTGTTTGCTTGAAGTATCAACCTTGAAGCTGAAAATACGGGACTTTATCGCCACTTGAAATTCAGTAATAGCATTTTAAAAAGTTACCTGAAACCATTAAGGAAATGAAATAGCTGTCATTTGACATAACCACAGAAACGGGCGAGACGCAAAGGAGAAATAATAACAACATCAAAACCCGGCAAACAAAGAGGTCCCCTTTTCAACGGCATCATTTTTCCTCCATATTCTATAGTTATGAGTCATGTGGCCGTCGAAAATGCCCACGGTCTAGAACAGCAGGTAAGCTGTGTTTGTTTTGTATGTCTTAAAAGTTCGCTTTAGAAGTAGTGTAAAAAACGGCGGTGGTAAACATTAGCTTGCCGGCTAGCCTGGGGCTGCTAACAGTATGCTATTGTGCTAGCTTAACGTTGGGTGCGCTGCATTCGTGCGCGCACACGTCTGATGGTGGCTGCGGAGCATACGACATAAAAAATGTTTTGGCCCCTCTACAACCTTGATGTATAATGCTTTTATTGAATTGAATTCTAGAAATAAAACATCCATGTTTTGCTGCTAGACTAACCGGTGTTCTTTAAAACGAAGAGCTAAATGCGAAATGACGCACGAGTGGTTCCTCTGCCCCCCTCATGTGAACACATGAAACGCACCCCTCAACTGTTACGTCCACTGCGCTTATCTTGCAGCTCGATATAATAATAAAATGGAGGTCAATGTGGCTGGAACCTGCGGGTCTACTTGCTACACAAACAATGCGCCGTGACTGTCGCCGTCCCCGGCTTTTAGATGGTACGCAGCATTTTCCAGACTTCCATGTTTTTATGTTGACTGCGTCCCGCTAAGAGATGGTCATTTCTCCTGCGTCACCAGCAACGTAGTCTATCTGTGTCTGGCTGGATGGCAACAGAAAAGTACTGCATGTACTCAGTTGATATTTTGGAGAGCCCCTATTGAGGAAAAATGTCTAAGAAGAAATGTGATGCGCAACCCAGGCCCCTATTTCAGCGACTTATACGTCCTCATGAGTTTAGTTGGCCTAAGCTGAATGTCACCACCGCCATCCCCCAACCCACAGTTAGATTTTTGGTAATGAAAGCATTAAATCCAAAGTTGTTCCCTGGACAGCAGTGAGATTTGACGCACCAGCATCGCATCTCAGTATCCCAGACCAGCTGTGGCTGGGTGCAGTTTGCTGACATCATCATGATAGGAATTCAGCACGCTGGAGCTCACATCTCTATCTCCCTTTCTCTCTCTGTCTCTTTTTTTCTAAGTCTGCTGCAGAATTCAAAAATAAAAATTACTTCTAGTTTTCTTTTTCATGTCAAATCTGAGTACTCTAACCAGTCCCTGTAAGCAAATTTTTCACACTCCTTATTATACATAAATATTTTTTAAAGGTAGGCAGCAGCTCTCTGTGTCACCTACTCTTATGGATAAGTGGTCTGTGGCCTCAAACACAGCCTGCCTAACAATCTAAATTCTAGTTTCCACTCATTTGGTTTTACGTGCATTCTTAATTTAATGGGGGAATACATATAACAGTGACACTGAGCTGTCTTGTAGCATTAGCCACTGAAAACCTAGATAACTGAGAATCAGTAGGGAGATTACTACAGAAATACTACTGTGTTTGTGTCTATGATGGAGAAAAATCAATTTGTAATGCCACCAGTTAATGTAAGACATGGCCAGTAATAGTTTTTATAACTCATTCTGTTAAAATGCAACTTAATTTTTTAAGTTGCTGGAAGTGGGTCAGTGAGTCTTTTCTGATTTTGTTGTTTTTTTTCCTCTCTAGCTCGCTGTCCTAGACTTGAGCGCTGCAGACGGACAAGGTGGCGGCAGTAGCAGTAAGCAGCTTTCATGTTTTTGTTTGAACTTTTAACTTTGTCTTGCTAAAACAAACAGAGGTTAAAAAAAATGACTGCTGTATGTCTGCATGTGGTACAGTGTAAATGCATCCCTGGCACAGTAAGTGATGTACAATGATGCTGAAAGCAGATGTTTCTGTTAAAATATGCATGTCTTTGAATGCTGCAAAGGTTTTGAAGAAATTAGGTCTTTAAATCTTCTATTATTCATTAAACACGGTGACTTTTCGGTCACGTGATCTATTTTTATTTAAGTGCAGAACATCCGTTATTAATACAGTGACATTTAGTTGTAACTATGTGAAAATGCATATTTGCATGTCACCTTAAAGTTTTGCTTCACATTATAGTTTAATAATCTTTTGTCATTACAGTCACAATTTGGGGGTCAACCCTGAAATGGATAGTTAGATGTGATTATAAATGCCGTGTGACATAAGCTCTGACTGATTTTTGGATGTCTGTCTCTGTTGCAGGGCGATACATACCTCCACATTTAAGGAACAAAGATGCTTCCAAAAATGGTGAGTAGGGTCCACTTAACCTTGTTTCCTATAAAGGAAAAATCTGAATTGTTTATTTTTAGGCCACTGAGCAACTCCCATCACTGATTCCTACCAAATAAATCATTTTCAAGACTTTTTTTTGATGTTCAAATCATGCATGGTTATAGCTGGATTTCAGTCTTGTCACTGATTGGTTAGTGAAATCCATCGACATCATGATACTCGATGTGATGAGCGAAGGGCAGGTTGAACTGTGAAAGTGCACTCTCATTGGCTAATGATTTGTGATTGCCAAGTACCAATGAACGTACCCTGGATAAGGCTCCTTTGTGACTCTTAAAACGAATAAAATTTACAAAATGGCCTTTAAGTTGTGATCATTGTGACCTGAAGCAAGAAATGTTTTGCTGAGGTCACAGAGAGGGAGCTGATGTCAGGTTTTCCCTATATGGCAAATAAAGAGTGCAGGTTTAAAGCACTTCAGGTCTGGTTTTGCTTTTGAGACCCAGTTTTCCGCTCTGTCCGTCTTTATTTCTCTACAGTTAGCAGTCAGTCTCCTTCCTCTGTGCTCTGCTTTGTAAACGTTATTACTACCCATGGTTAATTTTTGGAATAGTGAGGAAAAACAGGTGACACAGTATTCTAAAAGTAATTAGACCCCACACCTGTAACTCCACAAAGTACCTTTATTATATCAGCATCTGTTTTTTACCATAAGTTACAACTGGTATTTCGTCTCCTAATCCAGCAGGAAATGCCTTTGCTGCTGGGCGACAGGGTGGTTACACCATCGCGCCTGCAGCCAACTGTAAGTTCCTCTCTGAACTTCTGATTTTCTTGGATAGAGTTGTGCAGAAGTTGGGGAATTGGTCTTTTTTAGAGGTTTTTGGGGTTTTTTTGTAAACTGTTGGCTTACTGATATGAATTCATAGTGAATGCCTAAACATTAAAGTGTGGCTGCATATTGGAAGTAGCAGTAGAAGTATCTGAAAGTGCTTCTTTGAATTGGTTTGTTTAATCATTTTGACTTGATCCATCTAATTTCCTACCTTTTCACAAGAGTCAATTTTTCTTTCAAAATTAATTCGACATATGTAGAAAGTGCAAAAAATAATCGCTGGTGCTGAAAGATGTCTTTATTGGCATGCTGCCACAACACTATATGGACAAAGTACTGGGCCACACACACATTACACCTACAGAAGCTGTTGATCATACCATGACGCTCCCAGCACACAGTTTTTGTGCTGATGTTAATGCTAGAGGAGGTTTGGTGCGCTGCAGTTGCTGAGTCAGCAGCATTAGGGAGCGTTGGCGACTTTTACAAGTTCTCCGCCTGTGACAATGGGACTGAAAACACTTGAATTTAAAAAATTTAAGAGGTGTAGCCCATTACTTTTGCCCATATAGCATTTATTGCCAGCGCTCCACCAGTAACAGCAGTGATGATCATGAAGACGATGTTCCTGCAGGTGTGATAATAATTATTAATTATTTTGTGCAATGTTTCCTCTCTGCAGACGGCTGGGATGGCACACGCAACAACTTTGTCAACGGCTACCACGACAATCGCATGACGGGGAACTCCTTTAACCGTGGCCCGCCTCGCATGGAGCGGGGAAGAGGTGGCGTTGGAGGTGGTTACCGCAACAACAGGGGTGGAGCCTTCAACCCCATGAACCCAGCACAGCCAATGAGCTTTGCTGGGTATGAAAATAAAGGTGCGATTCAGTTTTAGTGCTTCCAAAATTTCTTTTACTTAGCTCGTGCATCCAGTATGTGTTCATTTACCTGCCTCTCTACTACATGAATGACTGGATGTGTCTGCTAGCATACTGTTGAAACCTGATCGCTTTGTGGTGTTCTCCTTTTAGACGCAGGTGGCTGGAACACTGCCAAGGACACCTATAGCAGTTTTGGCAATAACCGTGGAAAGTCTACTTTCTTCAATGACAGAGGCAACGCTAGCCGAGGAAGGTAAGCGGATCAGATGCAGTGTTGAGAGCTTATGTCATTGAGCTTCAACAGAAAATTCCCATGTTTACTATAAAAGCTAAAAAACGATCCTCTTGTGAACCCTTAAAATGGTTTATTATTACCTAAAAAATGTTAAGTGGAGAGCTGTTTGTGTAATTTGGAGAAAGTTGCTTCATTATTCATCATTAACATATGCATGCTGTGTTCAGGTTTGAGCATGGAGGCTTTGGTAATGGAGGAGGGGGAGGAAACAGCCGCTGGGTGGAGGAATCCAGAGATGACGGAGACTGGTCCAAGCCAACCCCTCGCAACGAACGTCTTGAACAGTGAGTCTGTGCTTTTGAGTGGTCATGGGAGGTGTAGTCTACTTTCTAATTTAGTGTGATTTATTGTAAGATCAGGAAATTTCAGGTAGAATTTCAAAAGATGTTTAAAATTAGAGCACAGAATTAGATTATTAGACTACTAGACTAATTTCACTATTAGACTGTCTGAGTCATATTGTTGGAACTTCATTGGTTTCTTGTGTAACAGTAAAACACACGAAGGGAAAAGCAAATTCTTTGATGTTTTGTTATTTCCAGTTGTCATTTTAATGACATTTGTTCTTAACTTATTTGGAGGTTTCTAGTCTGATGTCAATATGGAAGTATCTTTAACTTTGCCCGTTATGGTTCTGCAGCATATCCCTTACCTGACACATAATAAATTCAAGTGGCTAACCTGCCCCAGTAAAAATAATTATGGGTTTTTATTCTTTTAAAATTTGACATTCAGATAAATTATGCCAAGAAATTGCTGCAGTTACTCTAAGCAATAAAGTTCCAGAGCATTCGACTAACCTTTGTGTCTCTCTCCATAGTGAATTGTTCTCTGGCAGTAACACTGGGATTAACTTTGAGAAATACGATGACATTCCTGTTGAGGCCACGGGACAGAACTGCCCTCAGCACATCGAGAGTGTGAGTTACTCACATTATATCAGATACCAGCTGCACTATTGCTTTTCTTCGCTCTTTCTGTACATGTTTCTGTGTTTGTGATCTCACAGTTCCAAGACGTGGACATGGGTGAGATTATCATGGGTAACATTGCTCTGAGTCGCTACACCAGACCCACTCCTGTCCAGAAATACGCCATTCCTATTATTAAATCGAAGAGAGACCTCATGGCCTGCGCACAGACAGGTAGCGCACAAACATAACAAAGTATTGGAAGTGGGTCGATGAGATGAAAAACAGAAATGGATGAGGCTGTCCTCGTGTGTTTCAGGTTCTGGGAAAACAGCAGCATTCCTCTTGCCAGTCCTCAGCCAGATTTACACTGATGGACCAGGAGAGGCCCTTAACGCAGCTAAAGCATCAGGACAGGTAAAAGAGAGAAAAATCAATATTATCTAGTTAAATACAGCTAATTTCATCATGGCTTTAAAAGGAGGGAAACAAATGGTTCAGGTGCTGTGGGGGATTTCATGGTAAAGTAGTTTAATTAAACTGTCCTGTGTTAATTAAAGCATATCCTCCAGATTAAAAAAAATGCATTAATTTCAGGCACGCACACAGTTCTGCAAATGATTGGGAAAAAGGTATCGTTCATACGTTACCACAAACGGTGAGCACAAGTTTTAGTCACTGCAACAAACAAGCAGACCTGCTTAAGTTGATTTTTTTGATACCAGTAGTATAGGAGACTATCAAAGAAGAGGCAAAACAAGCAGCAGTTAAAGAAAAGCAAAACCCTTTTAGACACAAGTCCTGCCTGTCAGCAGCCATCTTGATATGACACCTGGCACCTGTTTAGGGAGTTATTTTGTCTAATTTAATTTAAGCTGTTATTGAGAAAGAAAATCAGCAGCAGGTAAATCTGATTTTAAAGGTTATCTTTCTTTCCTCTGGAAGTTTTTATTTTGATAACCTCACTGTTGTTGAATTATTCCATGAACTTTAAATTGGGAATTATTTGAATGCTATGTCTCTGATAATTGTCAGGTAATTCCTATTACACTAGCTCTACCCTAATTTATATTATGAAGCCTTTAGGGGATTTTTGCTTTCAGGAGTCACAGACTGGTCCCTGATAGGTTTGCCACATGTTCTGTAAAATGTTTGAATTTAGTCTAGTTTCTAGCCCACTCATGGCGTGGCCTCAGTTTTCTCTAGTTTCAATCATTTTTGTTGCTGTGAAACTTAAATGTTGTGTGTTGTGTCATTGCTTTGTAGGAGAATGGAAAGTATGGCCGTCGCAAGCAGTACCCCATCTCCCTGGTGCTGGCTCCCACCAGAGAACTGGCACTGCAGATCTATGATGAAGCAAGGAAGGTATTTAAACACATTAATGTGTAATAATCTGTTTATTTAATGATGTGATTTTTAAATCTGTGTGTAATTGTTAATACGTTCTATTTTCCTGTTAGTTTTCCTACCGCTCCAGAGTGCGTCCCTGTGTTGTGTATGGAGGAGCAGACATTGGCCAGCAGATCAGAGACCTGGAGAGAGGCTGTCACCTGCTGGTGGCCACTCCAGGAAGACTCGTGGACATGATGGAGAGAGGCAAGATCGGACTGGACTACTGCAAGTAAGACATAAACAGGAGTAGTGAGTGATGGGTAAACGTCTGTTGTCATTTTTTTCTAAATTTCAAACTCTTTTCTTCTGTTTCCTTTAGCTACCTGGTCCTAGATGAGGCCGACCGTATGCTGGACATGGGCTTTGAACCACAGATACGGCGCATCGTCGAACAGGACACCATGCCTCCTAAAGGCATCCGACAAACTATGATGTTCAGCGCTACGTTTCCCAAAGAAATCCAGGTATATCTTCCTCTTCTTTTTTTTTTTTTTTTTTTAAATCCGCCTGTTACTAATAAAGAGAAGTGCAGCAAGCATTCACATGGTGATCAGTGTTTCATTTTAAAGATGTAAAATTTTCCATCTGTTTGGTCAGATGGTGCAAAACAGTTGTGTTAAGCACATATTTTGCTCATCCTGCAGATCCTAGCTCGGGATTTCCTGGAGGATTACATCTTCCTGGCAGTGGGCAGAGTGGGTTCCACCTCGGAGAACATCACTCAGAAAGTGGTGTGGGTGGAAGAGAGCGATAAGAGGTCTTTCCTCTTGGACCTGCTAAGCGCTACAGGTGAGCCGATCTCAGCTCAACTGCCACATGTCCCAACACATAACATAAATACTGTCTGCAGCCTGAGTAGACTTATCTGCTATTATCTCGAGCCCCACACACACACAGATGTGCGATTTTATTTCCCCTGTCTTTTTGCCATCATCATATTGTCATCCTCACATCTCAACCAATACATTACTGTGTTTCCCATGCTTAGCACAGTGTAATGTCCATCAGCACCCTTTGTCTTTCAGTGAAAATTTCACTTAGATATGTTTGTGTGTGAAATTAGGAAGATGTATACCTCTAGGCTGCACTGAAAAGGGTTTAAAACCTCTAATTTAAAATATGCTCTTTCTATATTTGTGGTAGTTGGCAAGAAACATCGTGTTTCCTGGATTATATATATATTTTTTTGCCTCCAGACGGCAGTGTTCTATTTTTATTACAAAATATCTTTTTCTTCAGATTGAACTTTAAAAGAAAGGTTCTATAGGATTTTAAATCATTTGTGGCTGGGAAAACTACCTTTTTGTTTTGTTAGTGATTATATGGCAACATTTTAAACCTCTGTTAAATCAGTAATATCAGACACACAAACATTGCTTTCAAACTGGAGTTTACATGTCAGTGGTTTGTGGTTTTATCCCAAGCCATCCCAAGTGAGGTACAGGACAGTACTGGAGACAACATAGAGAAACCTGGTAAGATCCTCAAACAGGAAACTTTTATCTGTCATTTCATATTTTAAATAATTTTGCTCGACTTTACTGTTCTTTTTTTTTTTGTGGATGGAGAATCTCCTGTTTATTATATTTATTTAGGTTCTGTGTCCCATTTCACACGTTGCGTCCCCTCATGTGAAATTAAACATGCCTGTTGTTTGATTTTATAGCTTAAGGTTGTTTTGGTGTCATCTTTAGAGTATGTTGCTGTGATGTCTTTAGGTCAAACCCATAGCTTTAATGGAGAGAGTCTGGTCACGTTGTGTTCGTGGTGTTGCCGTGTATCTAACTTGTGATATAAATGTGGGTCAATTGATGATGTTGATGCAGGAAGAATACAATGACCAGAATCTTTCCATCAGTGCCTCTAGTGAAACCATGCATGAAAACACATTGCTGCTGGTCATTTTACCCACACTGCACCTCCCCCTGCCTGTTGCACTGTTCTGCTCATATAACAACATCTGCTGTAAAGTAACGCTGGTAGATTTAACCCTGAAACCTGCATGTTAGTCACCCCATGGACTGACACACACCTATATACATGTAAACATATGATCTGTATACAGGGCTGCTGCAACAAACCCACTAACTGATGTGCTATGGAGGATTTCATATACAACCAAGGGCGTTGATTTATGTGTGCATGGCAGCAGAAAACAGTTCACACGTAAAATTGTATGATTCATTTAGATCCTAACTGATCCCATTAGCTAGAAGGCAAATCAATCTCATGTAGTGGACTGAGAAGCCTAAAAAAGGTCAGTTTAGCAGGCTGGGCAATCGGGGATGAATTTTAATTTATGTGCTTAGTTCTCATAATTGCTCATGCACCTAAATTCTATATAATTCCAGCATGACTGTAACTTCATTATTTGTGCTTGTTCCACAATTTGGTCCATGCTACATAAAGCCAGAGTCATAGTGGCGCAGGATTATTAAACTCAGTCTTTTATTTAGTCCAAACACAGCGCAGCCCTGAAGTTGTTTTATTCTTTGTAGCATTAACACCCAGTGTTTCCCCTCTCGGTTGACCAGGTAAGGACTCGTTGACCCTGGTTTTTGTGGAGACCAAGAAAGGCGCAGACGCCTTGGAGGACTTCCTATATCGGGAAGGCTACGCCTGCACCAGTATCCATGGTGACCGTTCCCAGAGAGATCGAGAGGAGGCCCTGAACCAGTTCAGATCGGGAAAATGTCCCATCCTGGTTGCTACAGCGGTCAGTAAAAACTTCCTGTTGTTTGCACGTTATGGTAAACCGCAACAGGAACCATTCTGTTATTAACTGACAACCACAATCGACATAAAAACACTTGAGTTAGAGCCCAAACGAAACGTTTATGAAGGTATGAGTTTTTAAAGTATCTGCTCCTCTTTTTGTGATCTCAGGTAGCAGCTCGGGGTTTGGACATCTCCAACGTGAAACATGTTATTAACTTTGACCTGCCAAGCGACATAGAGGAGTACGTCCACCGCATTGGACGTACGGGACGAGTAGGAAACCTGGGTAAGGCTATAAGTAATGTGATTTAAGGGAAGTATCCTCCTGATTTAGGATGGACCCCATTTACTGCTCTTACTTGCTTATATTGCTTTGAAAAATGTCTCCTGTTTTTAAGTGGGTTTTTTTTTGTTTCCTGTAGGGCTGGCAACATCGTTCTTCAATGACAAAAACGGGAACATCACTAAAGACCTGCTGGACATCCTAGTAGAGGCCAAACAGGAAGTTCCCTCATGGCTCGAGAGCCTGGCCTATGAACACCAGCACAAGAGTAGTAATAGAGGGCGCTCTAAGAGGTACACACACACACACAGATTCTGTCTTTAACTTGCAAATGTTTGTTTTTTGTTATAAGTATTAAAAGCATTTGCTGGTCTAATCAGAATCCCTAAACACTGAGTTATTTATTTATTTATTTTTTTATCCCACAGGTTCTCTGGCGGGTTTGGAGCACGAGATTATCGTCAGACTGCTGCAGGACTCAACGCCGGAGGGTTTGGAGGACGTGGAGGAGGACGCAACCAGGCAGGACATGGAGGAAACCGTGGCTTTGGAGGAGGTGAGGCTCTGATCTTTGGATAGAAATTTATTCACTAATGTAGGGTGATTATTGTGCAGACGATTGTAGTCACATGATGTTCATTGTGTTGCTTTAGAGCCTTTTTTCCTGGGCCCCCCAGGATACCTTTTTTCTGTTTTCTGAGAGCTTGTATAGAGAGAAATAAAAGAAGAGCACTTGAGTTTCCATCAAAATATATTAAAAGTACAACAATATATGGCAGAGTCTGGAAAAATATATTCATGTGAATTATGGTTTTACAGAACTGCACATTCGAGATAAATGTTTTACATCAAACCTGCATTATAGAGATTTGTTTTGCTTGGAAACACTAATTTCTGATACTTGGGCGATGAAATGCTACAAAAGTTTTACTTTATTAAGAAGGCTTTTTTTTCTCTTCCCTTTGTCTTCTCAGGCGGCTTCAGCAACTTCTACACCAGCGATGGCTACGGAGGCAACTACTCACACTCTCAAGTTGACTGGTGGGGCAACTAGGTTTCTCCATCCCTCTCTCCCTCGCTCATCCCTCTTTCCTCTTCTCACTCATCCTCCATTCTTTCTCCACATCGACGTCTGCATCCCATCTGTCTTGTTACCACCATTAACCCCAAGAAACCCCCATGCATGTTATTAAACTATTTATGCTCATTTATGTAGCTTCCATCCCCATCCTTCATGTCTTTTAAGTCGTTCGAACAGTTTTCTTGTGCTTTCTATGTCCACCTTTTTTTGTTTTGGTAAATTAGCTTTTCTCCTCTTGAAAAAGACCACATTGTGACGAGATTCTTGAATTTTAGTTGTTTACTTTTTAAACACTGGACACAGACTTACTTGTTAGCTTCCAGCTAGCAGCCACCTTAAGACCATTTTCCCTCTGTGACACGTGTGTGTGCTGGTAAAAAGACCTGGGTGTTTAATTCCCTGAGATTTCAGAGTGTGGGCTTCTTCAAAGAGGGGAAAATCCTTTCTTTATTTCCCCCCACTTTATATTTGAGTTTGATTTCACTGTGTTTTTGTCTGCATTTACACTCCCCGCGTGACCTCATGTCATCTTTGTATTTAACGCGCGGCCATGTTGTAAATCTCTGGCCAAAAACTTTTCTAAAATATAGCTATAGGCAGGACATAAAAGCAAACCATGTCTGCGTATAAATTCAAAAATACTGGCCTTCACGTATCACACATTGGAGGCCACAGAAACAAGAAAATCTTTTTTTTTTCACCTTTTTTAAAACATGAAACTTTATCGAGGTCTGACACAGATGTCTAACAAAGAGAGACTAGTGGCTGGACAAACTGAAATGGCACTGTTGGCCATTAGCAGTGAGGCTAGCAGACAGTCTTAGGACTTATGGTTGTTACTGCAAATAGCATTTTTTTGTTTGTTCATTTGTTTAATTTTAAGATAAGCGTTTATGGAGAATCATTTGTTTCTGTACTGTGCCTTTAAGAATTTAAACTTTGTCTCTTATTTCCATCATTTTTATTGCCATAATACGTTAACTGTCCACAAGTATTGGCCCACGGTGACTAAAAGTGTGTATTCAATGTCATTTGTTGGTTTAAATGTTTTCTTTATTTTTATTTGGAAGGAAGCAAACTAGGCTTGAACTAAATCAAACCTTGGCAAAAAAAAAAAAAAACAAACTAAAACTATGATGAGGAAACTCAAAGCATTTCCTTATCTGTCTATTAGAGACTGAGCTAATTCCCCAAAGCATATAACCACTGTAAGCATATCTGTGGATTACTTTACTCACTCTGGATGAGTAAATATAAAATGGGTCAAAAATTGCATTAATCGTACTGTTAAAGTCAAAGAGCCAACGAGCAGGTCCGACCACAGTGGCTGTATGCTTTTGGGAACCCGAGTCCTACTCATTGACACTTGTGTCACATCTATAGCTCAGCTTTGAGCTTGCAGTTTGGTTTCTCAAAGCCATCTTGTCACTAATTGTTGGGTCACTGTGTGCCACTAACAGGGCCAGCAGCAGTCACGTTATGTTGTTCCTCCCCCTCTTATTATCCAGATATGTAGCCGTAAATGTCCAATTCCTCATAGCTTGCTATAATTTAAAAAAAGCCAAAGTCTGGTGCCACTCGAGTCATATTAAATTACTGTAACCACTACACAGTTTGAAACACCTTTGCTTAGAAAACACTACATGGCTGCTGCTGAAAACAGTTCCCAGATTGTGTCGGTGTCTGCGGCCGTTCAGATGACTCTTAGTGCCATCATGCTCTTGGGAATCTAGCGCTGCTTTTAACCACAAACATTGAAACCCTTGTTTTGGGAGAAACTTTCTCTCAAGGGGGGAATACGCAAACTAAAAAGAGGTCCAAATTTTCTCGCTCACTCTATCCTGGAGAGTTGCATGAAGAGTCTTCTCTAAAAGTAGTCATTCCAGTTAGGTCTTTTAAGCTCTGTTGAAGTCGGGCGTTAAAAGTGAAGAACTGAATCATCCTTACGAACTAATTTCACTGCAGACAGCTGGGGGCTTCCCAAGGAATGCAATGCATGGTATCTACAGCACATTTTAGCCACGTGTGCAACTGTGATCAAGCACAAGATCGCTCAAAATCGCGCCTCGGTTCAGTTCCTCCTCATACTACTGCTTTCAGTCAGCAGATAGTGTTTCTCAGTGTTGAAGTCACTTCCTCTATGAAATGTTTACAAAACTAGATTTCGGCCAACGCGCACAACAGCCGTACACTGGCAGCATATGATTGCTTTCAAAACACTTAACACCCAGCCCACAGAGCTCCCAGATGGGCCACACTCCTACTTCTTCACACTGATGCACGTCCACTCTCCAGAGTAGTTTGCTATCTGGACTGGCAGTCTTGGCAGCTATTGCAACGTATTCACCTTCTGCATGCACGACACGTCCCAGCACGTGCTGCAGATTAATAAACAATGACAGCGTCCCGCTGCGATTGTCGAATGCGAAACCCAACTCTGCTCAGCACAGTGAGAAACTGTCAGGGTAAATTGTGCTTGTGGAAAAGTTGCTACACAGAACTGCATGCATGCATTTAAATCCTTGGTTATCCCTACTTGGCTCTGCTTTGCAACCAGGCTTCAAGGGGCCAGTTGACCCAGGATCTCCATGTTTCGTCCCTGATTGAACTTGAAAAGGGATCTCTGCTGAACATTTGGATGGTTCAGTGGTAGAAATCCAATCCTCCTCCTACTCCCACCCCCCCAAACTGGGCCAATTAAGAGCCAAAAAAAAGCTCTGTTACTCCAGTGTGGGGGTGGATTAATTTAGTTATGTTTACATGTAGAACTCAGATTAAATGTAAATAGTTTCAACAGAGAGGAATCTCCACAGAAAAAGAATGAAGTTAAACAACACTTGGTGTGCATGAGAGTCACACTTGATCACTCAACACTGGACCAAGATTGGTCTGGTGAGCTTAGCACAGTGGGCAGTTTGAACACCGCTGACTAAAGTTCAAAGACAAAAGCTTGTATTCTTTCAAGAGAATACACACGTCTAGAGATACATTCACCCAAATTAATGCACACAAGGTGGATTAACCCTCAAACTGCCCACTGACTCTGACAAAGCAGGACCAAGACTGTAAAACATATTCAAGTGTTGTTGTTTTTTGGTCAAGAAGTTTCAAATGCCAAGCAGATGAATCCAATTCTATAGCAGGCTTTAATTATGTTGCAGTTATTTATTTTATATCATAGTTTTTTTTCCTGCTTTTGATTTTTTGACTCTTGTAATCAGTCTTAAGCTCCCTTTCCCTCGGATTACATTTGAGGGGGACGTTGGGGAAACTCTGAGTTTAATAGCATTTTTTTTTCTTTCTTTTTTTCCTGATGAGTTTGAAGGAGTTAAAGCAGTTAGCTGGTCATTTACTAAATATACAAAGTGGATTTTTTCCAGAAGCTTTTCTGGTGTTAAAAGACACCAGTCAAATATAACTGTACGATATCTCACTAAGCCTGGTCTGACTCAAAATGAGGGGCCAGGAACAATGCTGCATTCAAGGACGACTGTGAAATGATAGAATTCAGCTGTACTCCTCAATGTCCACCTGCTCCCTTTTATGCATTTACAAATGAACCAAAAACAGGAAATTTGAGTTTTCTTTTCAGCTGCTGTTACAGCACGGGTCAGATAAACAGTTACTGTCGCACGAAGAGCTGTCACTAAGTTTGAGACTGCAGTCTAACACGGGCTTAATGACTATGAGCGGCGGTTGAATCGGCGATTCAAATGTTGACCAGAACTGTCAGAGGTGTCCCAATAGATGATTTCTTTTTCTTTCTTTCTTTCTTTTTTTAAAAGCACCCGTTTACTGGTCAGCTTTCTTCTTGAGGTCATGAAACATTTTATTTTCTCCTGCAGACTTCTTGTAAGAGCTGTTGCAAAGTATTGAAGGAATAAAAAACAGGACAGCAAGTTGCTAATGACAATCACAGAACTCCCTTCACACACAGGCAGAAGTCTTTAAGTTGCACTTTCACACCTAGAGGTTTTATTAAATAGCTGTCTTGCTGGCATTGTTATAAAATCAGCTTCAACCTTTAAAACTGTAGGAGGAACTTTACTGACTGAACTGGCAGTCGGATACTGCTGACTGATATTCCCTGTGTGAAAGCATTTCTTACTTGAATCAGTGGCTTCTGCCGACCATAAGCTTAATGTAGTCCCATTTGTTTTGTTACCAATGCTGCAGGCATGCGGCGTCGCAGGCGAATCCATTGAGTGGATGTGGTTGCGTAGATGTTGCTGTGCCTTCTGACGAGCGCTTGGCGGCACATTGAGAATCCGTTAAAAAAAAAAATGAAGGAACCGGTGAACCTTTTTAAATGCAGTGTGACTTGTGAGAGTAGAAATTCAGTTTACCTCTTGCTTTGTAGATCAATCGTGTCAAATAGTGTTGTTCATAAATATGCAATGTATTTCAGTGTTTTTCTAGGGCAGGCTGGTTTTACCTGTCAGTCGTATTTACCATTGAGCTGTGTAGAGCAACACTTAAATACCACTGTGCCCCCAAATTCCTGCGTGGAGGGGGAGGGGGGGAAACCCTCTGAACTTTTACCCCAAGTGCAATAGAGTTCAGTTACTTGTGGCTTGCTTTCGCTGTGTGGTCGCCACGATTCTCTGCATGAGTTTTCTGCTCGAGTACAAACTGGCACATGTGAAATGAGCCCAGAGTTTTACGTGTGAACGGTGCCTTTTGAAGTGGCCGAATCACTAAAGACTGAAATTTGTTGGTTAGGGCTGGGTATTTCAAACTATTGCAGAAATTTTTATTATTTTCTTTTAAGTGTAGGAATGTTTGCTTGGTCAGATGCTGTAATGATGCAGGGGTAAAAAATGATAACTTAATGTAAATGCTTAAGAGCTGTTGACTCAGAACAATTCAGGCACACATTTTTTACTGACTGACAACTGATTCCCGGTGCTAAAACTTGGACATGTTGCCGCTTTGTGCCGCTAACGTTACGTTTTTGAGAAAATATGAGCATCAGGGCACTATGAATAGGAATGTAGATCAGGCACTTTATCTACTGCGTTGGTCCTCACAATTTCGATTTCTGAAAGACTTCATTTTTTTGGCAAAATACCGCAAAACTCTTTGTCTGCTAATTAGCAAATGCTACCTTGGTAACATGCTTATGTAAGATGGTAAACAGTGCTACCGTTACATGCTAACTGATCATCAGTGTCTTGCTAGTGTCACTGCATGTACCTGTAACTATCACACACACTTTCATCAGTAAACAAAGTTTAAGAAAAAACACAAAAGTTTGTGTCATGCAGAAAATGCTTAGTTTACTTCCTGCGAAACTGATCCAGCACTTTAGTTCTTTTTGTTTTTTTATTTCCCAAAACCTTCTGATGCCTTAAATGAAGGGTGATACCCAGCCCTAATGGAGCTGATAGCAAACTTACCTGTGATACAGACAGCACTGATGGTCAGAGAACAATTAATGGTGCTATGCTTCCATTGCTGCGGCCTGCAGGGCCCCCTCCGTTATAGAAAGACCACTGAGTTTTACACAAAAGACTTCGCTTAATCTTCAACAAAAGTCTTCTGTAGCACATGTCCTTTAATCCTAAAGAGGTACGACTGAGAGCGAGTGTGAAGGCAGCGTAGAGGTGTTAAATAAGAAGTGTGTGCGTGTGTGCATGTGTGCAAAGGTTCTTTGAGAATTTTTGTTTTTAATTTTTGTTTTGTTTTGTTTTTGGGACCAGGTGGAGTTCTAGTTAACAGCAAAGGTAGGATTCAGCTGTTTGCACACAGAGTTCTTGAGTCTACTTTCACTGCAAGTTTGTGTAATTTATCAAGCATTTTTGAGAAATATTTATTTTTCTATGCCTAATACAAAAGCTGATATTTTACAAAGTGACTTGACCAAAAGACAGTAAACAAAAACACTGGCACTTGAATGTTGAATGTCATTGGTATGAGTGAAAAATTTCTATTTTTCTGGGGTAGTGTGAGCTTTTTAATGTTAAAGATGCGACGTGGGGGAGCGTTTCTCCGTCAGCGTGTCACCATAGCAAGGCTGGGTTTCAACAGTGGTTGTAATTTTCAAAAATCACCTGCATTTCATAAATACACATGCATATATTTTGTGTAAGGCCAGTAAAAAAAAAAAAAAACAACAAAAAACCCCTAAAACCTAGCTCCTTTGCTGTGTGCACATCTTTTCTTTTTTAACTGGGCAGTTTTTGCAGCCACTGTTCTTTCTTACATTCTTTTTTTTTTTTTTTTAAATTGTAAGAATGAAACTGGATTTTATCAGGCAAATCTGTCCCATGTATCTGATCCTCAAGTCCCACTTTGAAGTCTTAATATTGGCATCTTCACTTTTACTGTCTTGATTTAAAAAGAAACGAACAAAAAACCAGATCTGACTGGGACTACTCACTCATTGGCTAAAAGTTTTTGAATTATTACCATTGGGTGTACCATAGATAATCCTTTTTGAAGCATATTACGACCCAAGATTTACAAAATAGACTTGTAAGAGTTATTGGCTAAGAGTGACTTAGCCAATAACTCAGCAGGAAAGTGTTCTTTTAGCAAGCACAGCTATCGCCATCTGGTGGTCTTCAGATAGAATGCAGGTTTTAGGCACTTCTGTCTTGGGCGTAGCTATTGAGTCAGACAAATTAATCTGTTTTATACCTTCTATGATCAGCTTGTTTAAAAACCTCTGAAAGCCGGGGGTTCTCTGGGGGTGGAGGTACTCGCAGTGCTTCCTGGTTATTGGCTATGCTAGCATCAGCAGTCCATGACTTAGTCTATACCTAAATAACTCAAAAAATAACCTTCATTATCACTTGTTTTCATCCTGTATCACTTTTGCCCATTGGTTTATACATTTTTAGCACGCTAGCACTTACCCTACCTTTTAGTGCTAACCATCATTCTATGTGGCCTAAAATCTGCTGAATCTACGCAATGTCTATGATTTTATTTTTGGCAGTATTCATGCTGTCATTCCCGAAAATTCCGATTTCAACAAAATAGTCCAGTCAGTTCTGGCAATTAGTTTAAAGATGCCACAGCATCCCTGTATAAAGCTCAACACCAGTGTTTTCCAGCACTACAGTACTCTTCTCCCAACTGAAACCTCCAACTTCAGGTCTTATGTTAATGTGTAAAGATGTGCATGTGGTGTAACATGAAGGTACGAGGTGTACCACAGATTGTTGATTACAGCCGATGTGATGGCGACACGTTACGAGAAACAGCCTCCACTGGTTACCTTTTAAAGTCACATTGGACTCAGTATCACATCCGCAAACAGGCTTCGTTGCCAATAATAATCAAGCATAAACAGCCATTTTTAATCGGCAAACAAATTGAGAAAATACCACCGTAAATGCCAAGGTTTGGATTAAAAAATAACAAGTTAACGATCAAAGACCATTTTGTAAAAAACGACAAAAACATGCAGTACAAAAAAAGTGTCCAGATTTTCTCCAAGTCGTTTTATTTTTCCTTTTCTTTGTTGAATCTTTACACTTTTCCTTCTCGTTAATACCCTTGTTGTGAATGTCTGGCAAAAACAAGTGGCGATCTTTAAAGTCTTCATAACACAGACTTAACTGTGGTTCTATTGCTCCGTTGTTGTGGTTTGCATCTTTTCAGGCGTCGGCGTGTTAGAGCTGTCACAGGGGTGTTTCTGGCCAATCAGAAATGGGGATTGATTTATTTTTTTTTCCCCTTCTTGCAGCTGATCAGTATTTATCTGACCTGCAGGAGAGACAGAGTAATATAACGGACATTTGTACTGTTGGTCCTCACAGACCCACTGTAGTTACACAGGGACCGATTGATTTGTCCAAAGACTGTAGCCTCAGCAATCACTGACGCATATCAGACGTAGGTGAACCATTACTTTACAGCCTTTTGTATGCACCAACTACATTTTGCAACAAAGTAATTGTATTTTTTGTCAGGGTGTCGTGAAAGACACACAAAAACAAAACACTTTGTGGCTTTATTTCAAGTTCAGTTTGTTAAAGTGATCTGAAATTCACAGATGCTGAGGTGCATTTAGGAACGATTGCTGTTCTCTTAGCGAGCGAACTGAAATGAAATGAAGCCCAGTGCTGTCGTCATTACTGAATGGCCAGACCCCACAGTGTGGACGGGCAGCTGCACCGGCCTGGTAGTTAGTATTTGCTTATGTATTAGTTTAGCAGATGTGCACGAAGAGCACTGCACGAAGAAAAACAAAACTGTGCAAATATTCTGATTTTACCACAAATAAAGGTTTGGATTTGCAGATGTAATCAGTGGTTTTGTCTTTTTTTTGTGTGTGTGACTTTACAGAGATGGAAAAACACAAACTCTGTTTATTTGAAGATAAATACATTCTACAGCATCAAATTATAAAAACAGTGTGCATAAAATGCATCTGACAGGAATGATTGTGATTCCCTTGTCCTTAAAACACAGATCATTAAAAATCATAAACAGCTAATTTGAAATCTGAAGTTGCACCTACATCTAACTTGGTACAGAGCCTTGCTGACTGGTAGCAGATGACGACTCGAAGCTGTTTGCTTCATCCACTTTCTTCAATAAGCAGATTAAAATGACCTGACAGCCACGTTTCTTAAAGTTGGAGTCAAGTTTATTAGCTTTGTGTAGAACAACAGAACAGCAGCCTCTATAACTCTGAATAAAGCTGCATCCACAAAGGAAGTGATTCGCAGTGATGCTGTGACAAGAGACCGTAGGAAGTCGATGAGATTTGGCAACCGTAAAACTGCTTAGAAACCTTTCTCAACTTTGAGGCAAGCGACTGAAGTGACTACTAAGTGCAAAAATACTGGTAACTAACATGTGAAGGGGTGTCAAACATGAGGCCTTGGAGCCAGTTCAGCAAAGACTCCAAAGACCTTCCCCTGTGGCCATTCATAGTACACCAAAGTAATGAAATATTTAAAAAACTTAAATGTCTTTTTTAAGTCAACGGTAAAGAAAAAAAAAAAATAAGTGAACAAAAACTTTGTCCAGAATGTACTAAAATTATAAAACTGTGAGCTATCACATTTCTTATGGTTTAAGCCCAAAGAGTTGTGCTGACAGATCTTTGTCATGTAGAAAAACTTATTTTATTAACATGAGGGATTAAATGTGGAGTTTCTCTGATCTAGTTGTCTTCAGATCACAGTATGTGGCCCATGATGTACAATAGCAGACATCCGTTCATTAGAGGGTTATCTAGGCATTACCTGCATAACTCTTGTTCTCTGAAACCTGTCCCAGATTGCTTATGTAATGTGTCATTCCAGTCTGGGCCAAACGGCGACCCGAATATTTGCATTAACAATCTTAAAGGAAACACATGAGAAAAGACAGTGGAAGGTCAAATCAGAGTTTCTTCTGGTCTCAAAATGAGCCTCTTGGGTTCATAATCAAAGTACACTGGAAATAAGGCACTGAGTCTGTGCTACCTACATTAAGAGATCATTGCTATTTCAGGCCATTTGGTAAAAGAAGGCTAAAGTTAACACACTTGAAAATATATTCTTACAATCCTGATTATTTTCCTGTTGAGGAAAGCCAACAGGAAAGGGGAGTCTTAATTTAAACTGTTGTACCTGCGCTGCATACTCGGCCAAACGCAGTCAAAGGTGAGGCGTTGCTCTTCCCCTCAGTTTTTCTTACTGCGCTGACACTTTAACCTGTTTGTCTGTACTAGTCCAGGATCCTGCCAACACTGTAAATGAAAATGTTGAACCAATCAGAGATTAATGTCCCTCAGCCCACAGTGTGCAAAATTATAATTTAAAAAAATCACAATGAGCAGGACAAGACACTGTTAATATCAGCTAAGATTGTAGTTACTACAAAGTTAAGTAATAAAGTGCATTAATTTCCAGCTGTAGGTCTGCTTTGGTTGCAGGAAGGCTCTGCCCTTGGTTATCTGGCACTTCAGGTCCTGTTGCTCAGACAGTCTTAACTCAGAGACGGCTGAGAATGAAATGTTCTGCAGAGTAAGACTGATGCTAACTGAAATATTCAGTGTTTTGTTCATTCAGCTTTAAACCAGCCATGATGGCCTCTGTGCTACATAAATATCACATGAAATTACTTGTATGGAAAAAAATTAAAAAGTCTCTTCCTGTCAGTCAAGATTCAGAGCTGATCGGGACGACTGTGGTGGTAGCATTTTCAAACTCGCGCCTGATTGGTGGTTGGTCCTCGCTGATGTCTGACCAGAAGTCTGGGTTGTCTCGGTACCATTTCACTGTAAAAACAAGAAACGCATGAATCACTAACACACCATACAGGAGGGTAATGAGTGTATAGTCGTGTGTGTGAGACTGTACCTGTCTGTCTGATGCCTTCAGTCCAGGACACCTCAGCTCTCCAGCCCAGCTGCTGCAGCTTCTCACACTTGATGGGGTAACGCAGGTCGACCCGCGGCCTGGAGAGCAGAGGTCAAAGGTTAAAAGTGAACAAAAGTATGCTTTCAAGGTCAAGATGTCAGGAGAGACGGAGATTTTTGAGAGCTAAAGCTAAAGTGGATGGCTTTGGCTACTTCCTGGAATTCTCCCCTGCTTTTGCCAGCTCTTTCTCTACTTACCTGTCAGGCACAAACTCAAGCCAATCATGCACTTCAGATTCTGGCACTTTCTTGACCTAAACATAACACACACACACACACACACACCTTTTAGTATTCATTTAATTCGCTTACTTTCTAAAAGCTCCTGCTAAATGTTTGAATAAACAGTTCCTAAACCCACCATCCTAACAAGTTCCCTCGCCAGCTGTATGATGGGAATCTCACAGCTTGTCCCCACATTGTAGATTTCGCCCACAATCCCTTTCTCCAGAAGCAACAGGAAGGCGTTTATGGCATCACTGACAAACAGGAAGTGGCGGGATTTCGGAAGGGTTCCCTGGATAGTGCTGCCGCAGAGCAAACACACAGAAACGGGTTTAATTGGATAAGCGCGTCTGTTCCTGTGAAACACAGACCGGAACGACAGCGCTCGTTAAAACAAACCCACCATTTCTTGTCCATCTGTAAGAGGGTGAGGAACCTTGGAATGACCTGAAAGATCAAGATGACAATTTATATTAAAAGCTTGGTGGCAAAGAAGAAGATATGTTTAACTCTTTAAAACCAGTTGGAAGGAACTGACGGTGAAAGTCTGACATTTGCATTTTCTGCCTGTGCATTCAGTTGTAGTCAAATGTAAACACACAGCTGATTGCAGCATTTTTAAACCTGCACGTGAGCTTTTGTCTCCCCTTTGTGGCAATGAGAGTAATTACAATAACCTTAAAACAAATCTTTAAAATATGTATCACTGTAGATTAATCTTGCACAGATGATATCACTGTGACCTGATGTTGCTTTACATAGATGAAAATAGTTCTACATACAGTTGTGCAGATACCTTATATACAGCCTCAAATCTTAAACTGTACAAATGGAGCATATTTCTGCAAGATTAGCCACTAAATGTAAAATGGGTGTGCTCAGTCATGATACTGGACCTTCTCCGTGTACTGCCTGGGCCCGTAGATGTTGTTGCTCCTGGTAATGATGATGGGAAACTGGTAACAGAGCAGTATTCAAATGACAAAGATTTTTAAAAAAGTCATTTAGGTTTTAAAATTAAAGGGACAGTTCACCTCAAATCACATTAACCACTGGCCTCTAGTACCATGTATCCATGTAGATTATTTTGATGAGAGTTGCCCAGTTTTGAAGTTCTCTTGAGTACAAGAGTACAAGCGCAACTAGTCTGCAACAACAGGGGACTTGACAACCAGCTGGTTGCATTCTAGTCATATTCCTGTAAAACTGGAAGGTTGTGGAGCGCCCACATCATTTTGCAGTTACATCGCTTTCCTGCAGCAACGACATCACTATTTATGGAAGGATTTCTCATCAAATCAATGAGTCTCTGGCTGGACTGTGAATATAAGGCCTTAATGTGAATTTCTATGTATGTAGACAGCGAAAGTTAACTGCTTCATGATCACTGATTGAAATCAAATGCCAATCCGACCGGGCTCAGTTGTAGACTGATAGCAGGCTGACTTGATCTTATTGATGTTTTATTGCCATCTAAATGCACCAAAGTATCTTTAAAGATGGCATCTGACTACAATCAGTGGCCGACTCATCATTAAAGGAACTATTTCAAAGGCAGTTCATGTCATATGGTCACAATAATAACACTGTTTTCACTACTGTGATTGTTAAACTGGGTAACGCACATCCAAGCCAAAACATGCCCTCGAACTTGACTGTAAAAATATGAAACTGAAAAATCAAGAACTAATATTTAAAGTCATTCATTTGGTTTGGAAGCTACTGCCCCATCTGTATGTGTTTACCTTGTACTGGTCCCAGTATGATCTGACCAGATACTCTGCAGCAGCTTTAGTAGCAGCGTACGGATTGGAGGGCCTCACTGGGCTGCTCTCATCAAACACCTGTAGGGGACAAACATCAGAGTCACTGCCTGATCCATAAACACAAACAAAAGCTCAAAACAACAACACCGATCTATCCACTGGCCTCACGCAGACTGGCTCCGTACACCTCATCGGTGCTGATGTAGATGAAGCGCTGTGGCTGGTGTCGGGCCTGATGGGCCGCTCCCAGCAGAACTCTGGTCCCTTCAACGTTGACCTGCTGGAAAGTGGACGGGGATTCAAAGGAAGCCTCTGACAGCACAGAGAGGAAGGAGAGAGTAAAAGAGCTTTAACACGAGAGCTGAAACTACAAAAGCTCCTGTTCATAAAAACTGCCAGAACAAGCTGCTGCTCACCGACGTGAGTTTTGGCTGCCAGGTGAAAGATGATGTCGATGTTTTCGGAACTGAAGATGTGGTTCACCAGCCGCGAGTTACACACATCCCCCTGTTGAAGAAAAGAGTCCAAATGAGTAACTGTGCACCCGGCACAGTTAAAGCTCAACTGATGATAAATCCTACAAATTACACCTTATTTTAAATATAATAATATATGTAATTATATAAAAGTAGCATTAAATTACATAGATATCTGGTGTCAGTCTGGTTATTCTTGACCTGATGTGTTTATTTATCAGCTCTCACCCTGATAAAGATGTAGTTCGTTCTGTTTTCAACGCTCTCCAGACTCCTGGGGCTGCAGCAGTAATCCAACTAGAAGAGATCAGACAGTGAGACATGCAGTGCACACAGCAGAAACTAGCTGCAGCTTTGCAGGTCACAAAGACAACAAACCCAGAGTGTTATATTTGGAAACGGAGTGAGGGGGGAAAAGAAAATTAAGACTTACATTATCCAGGTTAATAATTTTCCATTCTGGGTGTCTGTGGACCAGCGAGCACACCAGATGGGAGCCGCTGTAGGGGCAGAGAAATTTGAGACAGTTCATTTACGCCCCAGTGGCCTTTATCTGTGCAGAGACTCCGTCAGCCCACACATGCCTGTGCCGTTTATGCCAAGAAGACGACATGAGCTGACCACTTTGCATTGCCTATATGTATATAGTACAGAAATCACGTCCCACATACAGAGATTCCTTCATTAGTTAGTGAGATAAAACCAAAATAATGAAATGAAACCTGATTTGTGAATTGAGCATTCCCAAATTTTACATTTTTCTTATAATAAAAGGAAAAACTTTGCTTGTTCCTTCATTTGCCGTTAATAAACCTGTCTCTATGTGTTTTTTACGTCTAATATCTTTGCTTATATTGGTAAAGAGGCTGTATTAAACAGGATTTGCTAAGGGGTTATATTTAACACAAAGAAATCACCTGTTATTGTACCTACATTATAAATAATCCAGTCAATTTCAGTCACTTCCAATATCTCGAAAGAACTCTGATTTTAAATTTGCTGCAATTTCTGCTGCCCACTTGGTCACATCTGTTTTGAAAAAGACATTTTTAATGCCAATAAGACTTTTTACCAGGATAAATAAAGGATATATGGAGATCACTTTGCCAAAAACTGGTTCCAGCTTCTGTGTTGTCACAGGAAGTTCTTTCTGGCTCAAAATGACTTTACATGTTTGACAGATTACAGGAAAAACAAGTAATTTACAACTGTTTTAACTGAGTGCTAACTACACATTAACACTCATCTGAGCATTTGGCTCCATGTGTTTGTGGGCTCAATTCTCAGTCTGCCATAATATTTTGAAATATACCCCAGGACTGAAACCACTACTCCAAAACTTGTGAACAGTAACTCAACAGGTAGAGACACCGGGATGATTTATAAGATAAGGCAGAGTAATGTTAGTTCGCTTTTGTTTTTTACAATAAATACTTTTTTCACTAATAAATTGTGCTTATTTCTTAGTAAAGCACTGCTGTTGTTAACAGAGGCTCCTTTATTGTTTACCGCTGTTTCACCCGTGCAAAGGTTTTCCTTACAGGTCCTAGTCTTGATAACTAAAAGAGGAACCACAGTCAGGTCTGTTTATCAAGCTAAATACTAAGTTCGTAATGTTATTTCAGCTTAAGTGTACACTGATATGAAATACGAACGCACATGAATCCAGAGCCTCCAGTCACCAGAACAGTCCTGTTGAAGTCCATTTCCCGGTCTTCCAGCAGCTGTTACCTCACAACATGTACTCCTACAGGTATATTAAAAACATATTTACCGACATCAAGCCTGGAAGCTAGCTATCCTGACGGAAACAGCAGAGCTTTATTTCCTTCCATAACAGTAGCCGGATTGTGCAATGTGCGACAGTTACCGGCTGCTTCACGGCAGTGTTGACACGTTGAAAGCGGGCGGGTCATTAACAGTGTGTGTACTAGTTTCTACTCTCTGATTGCTTGTCCCACATGACGCAGTGAAGTTAGCGCGATGTGATTGCGTGAATCCCGAATCAATCAAACGGTCAACGTAGACCTGTCGGCAAGCGAAAACCAGTCAAGTCCGCATAAATAAACACATATCATCCGGTTGTGTTTTTCAAAATAGAAGTCATATTGAGTATTTTAACCTATAACACGTGTGTGTGTGCGTTTAGTTTTGTACCAAACTTAAATATAAAATTATTTCAGGCGTGTCTTCATGTGGATGTGTTTTGTGTCATTCCGTGCGCGTTTATTATCCATTATTGGCAAACTTAGCTTTTATTTGAGGGCAAGAACATCCAACTTCCGGTCACAGATTGGCGAACTTTCGGGGGTCTTGACGCAGCTGGTTCACTTCTGGCTTCGTGGCTCATTGAATCGATGAGGCATCCTATATTTGTCGATAACGCTAAACTGCACAAGGATGAAAATGTCGTACTTAATAGCCACACTTGCGGCTGTTTTGCTGCTCACTTCAGAGGCTTCCGGGAAAACTGTTACGGGACTTTTTAAGAGCGAAGCGGCGAGACAGCAGAAGGGCCAGTTCATCACTAAATTCATGTACCAAGGTAACGTTGACGATGCTGATGTGCTGGCTGCTGGCGTGTCATTCCAGCTCTGACAGCGGACTTAGCTTCTTTTCACTATCAGTGATTAACGTGGCGTAATAACGAGCTGACGGCTCAGTTTAGTGCCCGTGTTTGCTTTCCTTTCTTTTTATTTGCTAACGGCTCTCACTGAGCCGCTCAACAATGGGTGTAACTAACGTGTCATGCGAGTATCTGATAACGTGTGCACTGATTATTAGCAGCTCTGACCGCATTCAGCTGGCGCTTTATCTTTACCTTTGCCGCTTAATGTCAAATTACTGTTTGTCTTAAGCCTCTGTATTTTATTTTATAGCATTTTTATTCGGGCTGACCTCCAACAAGCAAGGAAACTTGCTTCAGGCCACTTTTAGGTATTTTTTTACAGGTCTTAAAGGAATCCAACTTCTTTCCGACCCATAAATGAGCTGATTGCACCCTGAGTGTGGACAGAGGCTGGCTACACATGTCACACGTCATAGTGGGGGGTGTTTTCTGCCAGACTTGGTGCTTTAAAAAGGTCTGAAGCTACCAGATGTCAGCTAATCTCACTAGTTTCAGGAGATGAACCCTGTGTGAAGCACAAGGGCCTATGGGTAGAAACCATGCTGGCAAACTAGGGACCCACCATTGGGCCCCAGAGGTCCAAAGGCCACTGAAGCTACAATCTCTTTGTTCTCCAGCTTATATATTTGAAAATGAATGTTTTATATATTAAAGTCTAATCAGTTGACTACATTATTGAATTACTAGTTAGGTGTTTGTTCTGTAAAATTTCACAAACATGCTATGTGAGTGTTAAATGTTACATCTGAGAAGCTGCTGCAACCATGGTGCCTTGTCTTCGTTTAGCTGGCAGCGGTCTGCTGGTGTGCCGGGTGGACAGCTCAACGTTGGCTAAAGAGAGAGAGTCCAGACTGCTGCTGTATCAGGATATGGACTCGGAGCTGGACAACCTCAGCTGCTCTGAGAGGCTCGCCAAAGCCGACGTGACCAGTAAGAAACCAGCAATCGCTGATACAATCCTGGATTCTGCTGCCATGCCGCCATATTGATTTATGTCTCCACTTTCCTTCCTCCACACTGTCACCCCATCTCTCTTCCCCCACCCCTACCCACCCACAGTTACACTCAGTCAAGAAGAGCACAACCAGACGATCCCTCGGCAGTCTTCGCCCACAGCCTGGCAGATCCTGTATGCTGACAGATATACATGTCAGGTAACACAATTATATATAATATTAATGTAATAATGCAACTTGGGCTTCAGTCAGGCAAACCTGCCTCCAGCTGCAACGCTGTTGTCAAACATATGAACATATAAATACAGTCAAGTCCTACTCCCGCAGAAACTGATGTAGGGTCGCAGATGTTTTGGTTTGCATCACACCTACAGGTCAGTGCATGCACAGTCATGTACGCATATATATAGTCAAATACACACACACAGTCATAAATCTGTCACAGTAGACAGAAAAAAACATTTATTGTCAGCGAGCTCGTTCTAACACAAAGCACATAACCACAACACTGACAGTGTGACACAGTTAAATACAATATTGTACAATAACCACAACACTATTTTAAATATTGTATTAAATACAATATTTAAAACTGGTTCTGGAAAAGTAGGTTGAAATATTGGTAGTAATGCTGTTATACTAGATAGCAATGCCTTCAACAGTACTGCATGATCGAGTAATAATGATAGTCATAACTAGATGGATTCTGTCTATCCCTAAGATTTCCGTTCTCTCCTTAGGAAAACGTATTGATTGCCGGCCACGCTGATCTTGATTTCACTGTTCTGCTGTTTAATGCCGACTCGGCTGGAAACCCTCTGGAGCATTTCAGTGCAGAGGAGGCAGGTCAGACACCCCGAATACGCCCTCCGCTGTCAGATTACAGCAGATAATGTCAGTGCATCACTAAGCTAAAGCTTAGTTTCATGCTTGTTAGCTTCCTCTGCAGTGAGAGTATGACTGTCGGCATAAATCCTGCTGTCATCTAGTAAAACTAATAAAAAGTTGTAATGGCTCTTCAGGTGCTATGTCAGACCTCTACTCTAAATACATCATTAATGCATTAGGACAGGACTTTATGTTTGATCCTGATGGATTGCTGATGTGACTTTTCCCTCTCGCTCTCTTAGGGCTCCACAGTTTTTACTTCCTCCTGCTGCTGGCCTACTTCATCGCCTGCTGCATCTACATCCAGCCTCTGTACCAGGCTCTGAGGAAAGGAGGACCCATGCACACCGTCCTCAAAGTATTGACCACAGCGCTGGCTTTACAGGGCTGCTCTGCGCTCTGCAACTACATCCACTTGGCCAGGTAGATTCAGCAGAGCCAGAGAAAGGCAGTGTTTCTAAAGCTCACACTGATGGACCACTGTTAGATATCAGTAACATTTTATGACTTAAAATTAGGGATGCACCGATCCCGATACTGGTATCGGGTATCGGTGCCGATACTGTAAAATGTGTGCATACTCGTACTCGTAAAAGTCAACCGATACCATGAACCGATACTAATGTAGCCCGGATGGGAATTTGGGAGTAGATACTCATAATTCCCATGGACTTGAACGCCACATAAGGTGTTCACAGTTCACAGAAGAGAACGGCATGGAGAGATGCACGAGGTTAGCTGAACCAAAGTGAGAGACTCGGCTAGTTTTACTGAGGTTAACTTGCACAAAAGAGTGTGTGACTAGAAAGCTAACTGTGTGAGAGCTTCGCAACAGAGTGTGGGTGAAGTGACTTTTTGTTTCAACGGTCGCACCACCGTGGAAAACTGTGTTTCCAGCCATGACCGCCGAGGCTAAAGGCTAGCCCGGACTGCTTGGTTGCGCCACGGAGGCAGGACTGTGGACGGAGAGCTGGACAGTGACTGGCTAACGCGCTGTAGCAGAGACAGCATCGGGTCCGCAGGGAGTGGATTTAGTGTGGGACTGGTGAACGGCGACCTACCGAGCAACGGAACTGTAAGTCAGACTTTTGTGCTCTTACTGGGGAGAAGAGGATTTTTCTCCATCGTCCGGCGTGAGCAGCAAACAGGCCTGCAACAAGTGTGAATGTGAGTGTGTGTGGGGCCCATGTGTGAATATTGTATGTTTAGTGGATTTATATAACGTGTTTTGGAGTGTATATTAGTGAGTCACTTACCAAAAGGTGATAACATAAGTTGGGTTGTTTAATATAATTTCAAAGGGAATTATTTCATTTATACAGTGTATTTCATTTGGTTAAGGAATTGGAATATCATTTGAGTTTAAAAAAGGGATGTGTTGTACAGTATTTGTCTCTGCCCTTACGTTCAGTAAACGTTTCGTTTGTGTTAAAGAGTTGTCTGGGGTCGTTTCTTTACTACTGGTTAAGTTTAACTTGTGTGTGGTAGAAGTATTGGTTTTTGTACTCGGTATCGGCAAGTACTCAGATCCAAGTATCGGTATCGGATCGGTTTGAAAAAATTGGTATCGTTGCATCCCTACTTAAAATGTATTTAAAGTCTTTTGGAACATTTGTATTTATTTAGTACAGAGTTGTTAATAAAAACTATGTGAATTAAGACAACAGTGTTTCTGTTTGTGCCTGCTGTTGTTTGCAGGTATTCCAGAGATGGAATTGGTCTTCCACTGGTGGGCAGCCTGGCTGAGTGTATGTTACCATATCATAGAGCCAACAATATGTCATTACATTTATACTCCAACATTATAAAGAGTCAATAAGAGAAAAAAGGAACCTCTCTGATCATTTTAACCTCTCTTTTGGCTCCAATGCAGTCTGGGATATGGTGTCCCAGGTGTCCATGCTGTACATGTTACTGAGTCTGTGTATGGGCTGGACTCTGAGCCGAGGCAGGAAGCCTCAGTCCAGACCTCTGCAGTGGGAACAGTCTCCGGCCTCCACGGCTGTAGCTGTTGGTGGAGTTATTACACAGGTATGCAGAACTTAAGACGATTTCAAGTGTTACCGATCAGGTAAACATAATGTTTTCAGAATGAGGTGGGAGTTCATTTGGGGTATTTGCAATAAGATGACTATTAAGAACCAGACTGTATTTTCAGGCGGCGCTGCTGCTGTGGGAGCAGTATTCAGAGTCGGAGAGTGAACACCACAGCTATCACGCCCAGCAGAGTGTGGCCGGTCTCCTCCTCATGGCTCTGAGAGTGGGCCTGGCCCTCCTGCTGGCCTCCATCCTCTACCAGATCATCTCCACCGAGAGGAGCACCCTAAAGAGAGACTTTTACCTCAGCTTTGCAAAGGTAAAAGACATTTCACACTAAAACTGACATAACAGACGCCTGCAGGTTCTCGGGTGGTCATGTGGTCTTGTTCTGTGCAGGGATGCTTCCTGTGGTTCCTCTGTCATCCCATCCTCGTCCTCATGTCTGTGATCTTCAACGAACATCAGAAGGAAAAGGTTTGAACTCCCACACAAAGGCAACAACAGTTTTTGCTATTGAGGATATTTTTTTCATGTTCATTGAGTTTAAATGTTCAGTTCTTACCTTTTGTCCTCCATTGGCCACAAAGTTTACACGCTGCCTCCCACCTGTCTTCCTCCTCTGCAGGTGGTGACCATCGGGGTGATCCTCTGCCAGTCCATCTCCATGGTCATCCTCTACCAGCTCTTCCTGTCTCGCTCTCTTTACTGGGAGGTGTCCTCTCTTTCCTCAGTCTCCCTGCCCCTCACCATGTCCAGAACGAACCACAGGGCGCGCTACTGAGCATGTACACAATCACAATTTTCCTAATAATGAATATCACGAGCTAAGGGTGGATGTGCCATGATGCTGTGAGGCTTCTCCTCAAAAAGTATGTGCTCAAACGCTGCAGGGACTGATTTTCTTTGCAGTTAACTGTTTCCTGGGAGAACTTCTGTAGTTACTAGGAAGCAAGTTACCAAGAAATCATTGAAAGAGGGTGAACAGAGGATGATTTATGTACAACAACAGCCTACCTCTAGTTTTAAGTGATTTTTGACTGGAGCCAGCATGAGCACTGCTGAACAGGAGCAGGGGGGAACCGTCTGTCAGGCGGTTTCTTTGGTTCTCTATGACGCCAGCCAAAATAGCACTGAAACAAAAGAAAAACGAGGACGGATGAAGACAGCCGGCCAGGATTGAGATTAAGGATGCATCACCTAGAGAGACGCAGATGTCAGGAAAGAAAAAGGAAGCGAAGATTTACTCCTCACAGGGCCGAATGTGGAGATGGCTGCCCGGGCCTCACGGACGCAGGCCAAGATTAAAATACTCGAGAGCATTTTACTTCTGTTCTTGGATTTGATTATAACACAAACAGAAGCATCATCGATTTACTATCAAGGAAAAAACAAAGACACTAATATTTAGGTCTGGATTCAAGAAGCCTTCGTCTCATTGAGCTTTCCCTGCTCATTAAAGCTGCAACGACTTGGATCAAATCCACGAAGGATGGAAAAGTCTCAGTTTGTGTCTGAGGCTGGCGCTTTATATCAGATTAATGATAACCCCATGAACTAAGCAAAACCGAGGATATACTACTCTCTGACTGACCTACGACCTCTAGTTTCTACTTAGAAACTAAGGCCTGGTTGGCTGAGCAGCCACGAAGGCTCATTGGTGTGTTTCTGGTGCAGCTCTGTGGCACGGAGGTATTTCGAGCCACTGTTGGTTTTGGTTTTCTCATGCTAGCCGTTACATGTGTTAGGATCGATCGAGATGGGCAGACAGACGGATGGACCAGCGAAAGTTTGAACAGATGGATGCAGCATGTGTTCTGTAAAGCAATGGATTGTTACTCTGTAAACTGAGAAGGACACGTGTACTTTGACTGTTCAAAGCCAAAGTGAAGACGACGAGCCAAAACATCAGCATTTACACACAAGCGTACAGCTGCACCTTAACTTGGGTGCTGGCATGACTTCATGAGCTGGGAGCATGTGAGACTCTAAATCGTGTAGCTTAAGATGCGTTGCATGGCTAACCCATTATTAAAAAAATCTTAAGTATAAAAAAGATCAGGAGGAACTTAAGTCTACTTGGTGGCTTCAAATGAATTTCACTGTGTAAATACATTCAAACCCCACACGTCCATTCCTGTGTCATCAAATTATTACTGTACATGAGGCTCATTAAATGAGATATTAGTGTTATATAAGAGCCAGGCAGAACTGAACTGTACTGTCATGTAGGACAAGTCCCACTTAGCAAACTGACAGCTAACATATTTATTAATCAGCTATTTATTTCAAGATCAGCACGTTATAAAGAAGCTTTGGTTGCAGTTTCATGTTTGGTATGTTTTTGCAGATTCTTTTTATTTGTCTCCTAAATCATAAATTGATTCTTTTTCATTCATTAAAAACAAATAATGTATTGTGTAGCATGAAGGTGCAGTACGTTTACCTGGATACAGTCAATCCAGCTCCTTCTGAGATAGAAAAGCTGGGGTGAAAATATAATTGGCAGCTTTTTAAGTAGCACAGTTGAGCCAACTCCATCTAAAACAAACACAGACACACCTCCCCATTATAATTTTAAATATGTGCTATAATCCTTATTGAAAACCAGTATATACTCCTCCTCATTTATGAAGTTCTACTTGACTGTGAGCCTGCATGGGTTATTTGTTAATCCCAAAATGTGCAACCTTGTTTAAATCAGCTTACAGATTGGTTTCTACTGAAAAAGTGCACGTTTCTCTTATATCCATGCATAATTTACTGTCTGCACACAGGATGTGAGCCAGTGCATCCTGTATGCATCATTTTGTCCTTCAATGACAATCTTATTTATGAGGCCACCAGTTATACTGTATACTTTAAATGCTCATCCTTCAGTTAGAGGCAAAGTGCATTTTGTTTTCTAGTGTTTACATTTCACACTTCAGTTGTCATATAAAATTTTTTTTACAACCTGTGTAACTATTACACCTGTGATCATGACAACTGTAATAAAATAGATCTGAAACTAATAAGTGCTTAATGTTGTCCTTCATGCTGCAGCTTCAAGAAACGTGACTGTTACATAAAGCACAGCAGCCACTGACTGTGCTTGAGGTTTGAATCATGAGGTACACTCTAACCTTGTCCTATATTTACACTGGTTAATTTAAGTAACCCAGTTCTAGCTTTTTTCACAGCAGGCATACATCTGCTTGTTAATAGAAAATATGTCTACCAAAAAGGACTCTTGCTATCCATTAGGCCGTAGCCTACTTTCTTTCTATGCTTGGTCATCGACATACGTGTATCTGTCACGCTGCTAAAATCTTCACGTGTTGCATATTTTGTAAAAAAAAAAACATCTTAAATCAATCAAGCAATGAGCTAAAGATGTACGGTCTGTACGGTCTCATCCATCCATCCAGCTTCATCCGCTTTATCCGAGGTCGGGTCACGGGGCAGCAGCCTAAGCAGAGAAGCCCAGACCTCCCTCTCCCCAGCCACCTCCTCCAGCTCATCCGGGGGAACACCAAGGCGTTCCCAGGCCAGCCGAGGTGTAATCTCTCCAGCGCGTCCTGGGTCTGCCCCGGGGCCTCCTCCCGGTGGGACATGCCCGGAACACCTCACCCAGGAGGCGCCCAGGAGGCATCCTTGTCAGATGCCCGAACCACCTCAACTGGCTCCTTTCGATGTGGAGGAGCAGCGGCTCTACTCTGAGCCCCTCCCGAATGGCCGAACTTCTCACCCTATCTCTAAGGGAGAGGCCAGCCACCCTTCGGAGGAAGCTCATTTCTGCAGCTTGTATCCGCGATCTCGTTCTTTCGGTCACTACCCACAGCTCGTGGCCATAGGTGAGGGTCGGGACGTAGATCGACCGGTAAATTGAGAGCTTCGCTTTTACACTCAGCTCCCTCTTCACCACGACGGACCGGTGCAGTGTCCGCATCACCAATCCGTCTGTTGATCTCCGGCTCCCTTCTCCCTTCCATGCAACATTGTAGAGTCATGTCAACCAGGACAGCCCTACAACGTCCAGAGCCTTCAGGAACTCGGGGCGGACCTCATCAACAGGTAAACCTGTTACCCCCCAAAATATGACTATCCAGAGTTGGGACCGGGAAGCAGAGTTGCAGTCTTACACGCCTCTCTCTGCTTCTCTCCTCCTGCTACCCCCCCAAAAACCCATCTCCATAGAGACTGTGTCAGCTCCCAAAAAGACAAAAAACAAACTAAAAACCAGCAATAAACAACTTAAACATAAAAAATCACAAAGAAAGAACAATACAGTATCCACATCTGAACCAAAGAGTAAAACAGTGAAATGTGGATTATTAAATATTAGGTCTCTCTCCTCCAAGTCTCTGTTACTACATGACTTAATAATTGATCAACAAATCGATTTACTCTGCCTTACAGAAACCTGGTTGCAGCAGGATGAGTATGTTAGTTTAAATGAATCAACACCCCCGAGTCATTCTAACTACCAGAAACCTCGAAGCACAGGCCGAGGGGGCGGTGTGGCAGCAATTTTTCACACCAGCCTATTAATCAACCAAAGACCAAGACAGCCTTTTAATTCATTTGAAAGCCTGATAGCCTCGTCCACCCCAGCTGTAAAACTCAGAAACCAGTCTTACTTGTTATCATCTATCGTCCACCTGGGCCTTACACAGAGTTTCTCTCTGATTTCTCAGACTTTTTATCTGATTTAGTGCTCAGCTCAGATAAAATAATTATTGTGGGTGATTTTAACATCCATGTAGATGCTAAAAATGACAGCCTCAACATCGCATTTAATCTGTTATTAGACTCAATTGGCTTCTCTCAAAATGTAAAAGAACCCACCCACCACTTTAATCACACTCTAGATCTTGTTTTAACGTATGGCATAGAAACTGAACATTAACAGTGTTTCCTGAAAACCCTCTGCTGTCTGATCATTTCCTGATAACATTCACATTTACAATAATTGATTACACAGCAGTGGAGAGTAGACTTTATCAAAGTAGATGTCTTTCTGAAAGTGCTGTAACTAAGTTTAAGAATATAATCCACCCACTGTTATCATCTTCAATGCCCTGTACCAACATAGAGCAGAGCAGCTATCTGAACGCTGCTCCAACAGAGGTCGATCATCTTGTTAATAATTTTACCTCCTCACTACGTACAACTCTGGATACTGTAGCTCCTGTGAAAACTAAGGCCTCAAATCCAAAGTCCCTGACTCCGTGGTATAATTCTCAAACACGTAGCCTAAAGCAGATGACTCGTAAGCTGGAGAGGAAATGGCGTGTCACAAATTTAGAGGATCATCATTTAGCCTGGAGAAATAGTTTGCTGCTTTATAAGAAAGCCCTCCGCAAAGCCAGAACATCTTACTATTCGTCACTGATTGAAGAAAATAAGAACAACCCCAGGTTTCTCTTCAGCACTGTAGCCAGGCTGACAAAAAGTCAGAGCTCTATTGAGCCAACCATCCCTTTAACGTTAACTAGTAATGACTTCATGAACTTCTTCACAAATAAAATTTTTATCATTAGAGAAAAAATTACCAATAATCATCCCACAGATGTAATATTATCTACAGCTACTTTTAGTACCATCGATGTTAAGTTAGACTCTTTTTCTCCAATTGATCTTTCTGAGTTAACTTCAATAATTAATTCCTCCAAACCATCAACGTGTCTTTTAGACCCCATTCCTACAAAACTGCTCAAAGAAGTCCTGCCATTAATTAATGCTTCAATCTTAAATATGATCAACCTATCTCTAATAATCGGCTATGTACCACAGGCCTTCAAGGTGGCTGTAGTTAAACCTTTACTTAAAAAGCCATCTCTAGACCCAGCTGTCTTAGCTAATTATAGGCCAATCTCCAACCTTCCTTTCATATCAAAAATCCTTGAAAGAGTAGTTGTCAAACAGCTAACAGATCATCTGCAGAGGAATGGCTTATTTGAAGAGTTTCAGTCAGGTTTCAGAGCTCATCACAGCACAGAAACAGCTTTAGTGAAGGTTACAAATGATCTTATGGCCTCTGACAGTGGACTCATCTCTGTGCTTGTCCTGCTAGACCTCAGTGCTGCGTTCGATACTGTTGACCATAATATCCTATTAGAGCGATTAGAACATGCTGTAGGTATTACAGGTACTGCACTGCAGTGGTTTAAATCATATCTATGTAATAGACTCCAATTTGTACATGTAAATGGAGAGTCCTCTTCACACACTAAGGTCAATTATGGTGTTCCACAGGGTTCAGTGCTAGGACCAATTCTGTTTACATTATACATGCTTCCCTTAGGCAGCATCATTAGAAGACATAGCATAAATTTTCACTGCTATGCAGATGACACGCAGCTCTATCTGTCCATGAAGCCAGGTAACACACACCAATTAGTTAAACTGCAGGAATGTCTTAAAGACATAAAGACCTGGATGGCCGCTAACTTTCTGCTTCTTAATTCAGATAAAACTGAGGTTATTGTACTCGGCCCTGAAAATCTTAGAAATATGGTATCTAAGCAGATTCTTACTCTGGATGGCATTACCTTGGCCTCCAGTAAGGCTGTGAGGAACCTTGGAGTCATTTTTGACCAGGACATGTCCTTCAATGCACATATTAAACAAATATGTAAGACTGCTTTCTTCCATTTGTGCAACATCTCTAAAATTAGAAATATCCTGTCTCAGAGTGATGCTGAAAAACTAGTTCATGCATTTATTACTTCCAGGCTGGACTACTGTAATTCACTATTATCAGGATGTCCTAAAAACTCGCTGAAAAGCCTTCAGCTAATCCAAAATGCTGCAGCAAGAGTCCTGACAGGGACTAGAAAGAGAGAGCATATTTCTCCTGTTTTGGCTTCCCTTCATTGGCTTCCTGTTAAATCCAGAATTGAATTCAAAATCCTGCTCCTCACATACAAGGTCTTAAATAATCAGGCCCCATCTTATCTTAATGACCTTGTAGTACCATATCACCCTATTAGAGCACTTCGCTCTTGCTCTGCAGGCCTACTTGTTGTTCCTAGAGTATTTAAAAGTAGAATGGGAGGCAGAGCCTTCAGTTTTCAGGCCCCTCTTCTGTGGAACCAGCTTCCAGTTTGGATTTGGGAGACAGACACTATCTCTACTTTCAAGATTAGGCTTAAAACTTTCCTTTTTGCTAAAACATATAGTTAGGGCTGGACCAGGTGACCCTGAATCCTCCCTTAGTTATGCTGCAATAGACGTAGGCTGCCGGGGATTCCCATGATGCATTGAGTTTTCCTTTCCAGTTTCTCACTCACTATGTGTTAATAGACCTCTCTGCATCGAATCATATCTGTTATTAATCTCTGTCTCTCTTCCACAGCATGTCTTTATCCTGTTTTCCTTCTTTCACCCCAACCGGTCGCAGCAGATGGCCCCGCCCCTCCCTGAGCCTGGTTCTGCCGGAGGTTTCTTCCTGTTAAAAGGGAGTTTTTCCTTCCCACTGTCGCCAAAGTGCTTGCTCATAGGAGGTCATATGATTGTTGGGTTTTTCGCTGTATTTATTATTGTGCGATCTACTGTACAATATAAAGCGCCTTGAGGCGACTTTTGTTGTGATTTGGCGCTATATAAATAAAATTGAATTGAATTGAATTGAACACCAGGGGCTTTGCCACCAAGGAGTTGTTTAACTGCCTCAGTGACCTCGCCCCCGGAAATTGGCGGGTCATTCCCCTCATCCCCAGACTCTGCTTCCTCCTCGGAAGACGTGTCAGTGGGATTAAGGAGGTCCTCGAAGTATTCCTTCCACCGCTTGACAATTTTCTCAGTCAACGTCCCCTAAACGTGTAGTGAGGGTGTGCTGGGAACGTCTAGCAGAGGCCCCAGTCCGCGAGATCTTCAACGCACACCTCCGGCAGAGCTTCATTAGCATTCCGAGGGAGACTGGGGACATTGAGTCCGAATGGACCATGTTCAGCGTCTCCATCGCCGAAGCTGCCGCACTGAGCTGCGGCCGCAAGGTGGTTGGTGCCTGCCGTGGTGGTAACCCCCGAACCGAATGGTGGACACCAGAGGTGAAGGGAGCCACCAGGCTGAAGAAGGAGGCCTATCGGGCTTGGTTAGCCTGTGGGACTCCGGAGGCAGCCGACAGGTATTGACAGGCCAAGCGGAATGCGGCTCGGTCAGTGGCTGAAGCAAAAACTCGGGTGTGGGAGGAGTTCGGAGAGGCCATGGAAAAAGACTTTCGGACTGCCTCGAAGAGATTCTGGCAAACCGTCAGGCGTCTCAGGAGGGGAAAACGGTGCTCTACCTGCACTGTGTATAGTGCTGGCGGAGCGCTGCTGACATCGACGTCGACTGACGTCGTACAGTCCCTTATTTCTTTATATTTTGTTTCCAAGCAGACAGACTTATCATTTTTAAAGTAGTCTTTAGCACTAGTTCTGCAGGCTCAACACCAAGTTTTCATTTGGACATTGGCTGCTTTTGCACTCACTTTTAGTCTAGTCTTTGAACCTGACTATTTTCACAGGAATATTTCTTCTTCTTTAAGACCCCGCTTTCACACCTTGTCGCATGTGATTAGAGGATCACCAGGGGGTCCTTTGTCCCTCTTTGGGGGGGATACTCCCACTGGGTTTAAATCTGGGACTCTCGGCCATTTGACCTTAGAACTGAAGAAGCTTCTCGGATGAGAGGTGAAACATCTTCAAGCAACTCAAAGAAGTCCAGACGCTTTTCTTTGCAAACTCTTTTGACTATGATGACCTGGATGACTGAGAACCTTCACAGACTTCTTCTTTAAGGGTTAAACCAGTGTACTGTCTAATTAAATTGTATCTTTAAGCACTGGAAATTATTTGATTAGCAACAGCTTCATTATTCAGCATGAAAATGAAGTCATAGATATCATATCAGTCAAGGATTGGCCTCCCCAGAGAAGCAGTGTGGGATCATGTTGTCAGAGAACAGAACAAAAGGCAGCCAACATCCAAGGAAGTGCTTTGAATGTCCTTCAAGAATCCTGGAGAACTAGTCCTGAAGACTACTTAAAGAAATGACAAGGAAGTTCAGACTGCGGTGAAGAATTTAGGTGATCATACTAAATACTGGCTAGCAAGCTTATTGGAATAGTACAAATAGAAGTGCCACCCCACAATAAACACACATAATATAAAAAAGAAAAAACAAAAAAAAAAAAAAAAAAAAAAAAACAATTACCTTACAAATACATTAGTAATGTTGCATTCAACTTTAGTGGGAAAGGGGGGGGAAGACAGATAAAGACAGATTAAAAAAAAGAATTATACTAAGTAATTACCACCCATTTATGTAGTAGAAATATAACTAATTTGCATATGAACAACAAATTTTGCTCAAACTAATGAGTTATCAAAGCTAACAATTAAAAAAATAAAAGTATTTACCTGTTACATTTGTAATGTGTAACTGAATATGAAATTAACAAAACTCAGTTATTAATATATATTGAAATTATGCTCCTACACTGTATATTTATAAGGGAAGAACACTTCAGCTAGCACCTCAGCTTCAGCGTGCACTTTGATGGATAACATAAATTAAATTTCGTCACGAACAGGATTCGAACCTGTGCGGGGAAACCCCATTGGATTTCGAGTCCAACGCCTTAACCTCTCGGCCACCGTGACTACGCATGTCCAAGACGCCGGCATACTGGTATACAACCCAAGACACAAAGCCGACGTATGACAAATTTATAGTTTATGTATTCTCGGACACGCACTCTTTCTCAAAACGTCATTATAACACTATGAAGAATTCGTCCTATAGAACACAGCAACAAAGACTATGAATGGCCCAATTTCTTAACTGGCAAAATTATCTATTAGCAAGCACCAGTTATTAAAAGCCTTTGAGTTTCCTTATTGACCTATTAGACCGGATATATTACATATTTTACATTGTTTTTGAGCAAATGTTGTTACCGACTTCTCTTCTGTGAGCACACAGAAATGGAAGATGTAATGTATATCTAGTTTACTTGACTACTAGAACCTTCAAGCAGGGACGAGTCAGTTACACTCCCCGTACATTGGCACTGCCATTAGTAATGATGCATTCAACTTCAGTGGGAAATGAGGAAAAACCGGTATTTAAAAACATTTAATAATTTAATCCCTTTAATGTTTAAGGTGGTTTTCTACTATTAGATTGATATAAATTAATGTTACCACATTATTTGATCGAGTTGGTTCGATTTGATTTACTCCATGAACTTTGAATGTAGCATATCGCATTTCTATTGGCCAGTTACTGTAAGCTCCGCCTTCTTCTCGCGACCATTAATAGCTCTCTGGCTGCTGACTGAGAACGACTGCACCGTCACAGGAGCGAAAAATGATTAACTGGAAGGTAACCATCAGTAGATATATCATTTTAAATGGACCAAATGCATGCTTGGCTATAAGTGTATAACTCTTGTGCTCGTTTAGGTTTTCTTTTGCTCCTTTTTTGGCGCAGCTTTCGCTAGCTTAAAGCTAACATTACCATAGACTCTCGCGTTATTTGTTACAACCGCGTCCAAAACTTTTACTATCGTCATATATCAAATAGCATATATCTCTCTCTCTCTGCGTGTATATTTCTGTATATTTTAAACCGCAAGTGGCATCTCCAGTTTTTAAACGTGTTGTTATTTTTAACCACAGAAATAAGCTGATAAATGAAAGCGTTAAAAGAGGTGACTAGTAGAAACATTATTAAAACCGCGGTCACTTGTTAGATAATATCTATGCCGAATTCAGAAGTGATCTGTGGAAACTAGAGATTTTCTTATAGGATGCTTAATTTAAATTATTATGTAAAGAAACTTTTTGAAATGCAAAGATTTTGAATGCGGTTTCGGTAATGACAAGTGTGTGTGACCCGGTGCAGCTACAAGCTCATGAAGCACATGCTGCGCAGCTGTTTGTCCTTTTTCACACACCCCTCCCTCTCTGTGTGTGACCAAATTAACTGCCACCTCCCGCATAGACAGCTGAGGTAGATAAGAAGAGAGGAGGGGGGAAAATCTCCTCTGGGGTCCCAGACTGTTCCAGACATTTCTTTTGCAGCAAACCTCTTAAATCTAACATTAAAAAACAGAAATACTATAATGAAACTCTCTAACAAACAGTATTTCTGCATATATATTTATATACATATTTATGTTAAATATGTACCCTTATCTATGCTCAGGCTTTGGACAACGTCCCCTTGCTTTTCTACATCTTAGCCCTGAAGACGCTGCTGCTGTGTCTGGGGTTTGCTGGGGTGAAGATCTACCAGAGTAAGAAAGCAGAGGCGGCCCTGAAGAAGCAGCAGGCTGAGAAGAGGAGGCTGGCCCAGCAGACGCAGGAGCTCATCGACAACCTGAAGGAAGACTGACGAGTGGAGGGAGAGGAGCAGAAGCTGCTGTACACGGGGAAGAGCTGGTAATTACATGATAAGCAACAAACAACGCATGACGGCACCACTGGTTGTTCTAAATGTCTTTCTTTTAGTTGCAGTTTGGTTTATTATTAGTTATATATGGAGTCAGCACATAGTGTAGTATTGTTATTAGAGATGGCACGATACCACTTTTTCATGCCTGATACGATACCTATATCATAAATTTGGATATTTGCCGATACCGATATGAACCCGATATAGTGTATTTTTTTTAAATAAATAAAAACGTTTTGTTAATATCTTGCTGCATTTTGTATAAGTTCATACTCAAGTTTTAATCTAATAAACCTGAACCTACACCATCCTCCCTATTCTGGTATTTTAAAGAGTACTTAGCAGAAATATTAAGCAACCTAACTAATAGGGTTGCAAACTCCCAGCAAAAAAAAAGAAAGAAGGGGAGCCACCCCCCGCCCTCCGCCTCGCGATGCTTAATCAACGTAATCAACTTTAATTTAACGCACATGTAATTTAAAAAAAGAAAATGCACAGAAATAAATTATTTTTCCACAATAATTAAATAGATTCAACATCTTTCTTCAACAGAATTGCAGACTGCACAGATGGTTCCCAAAGGAAAAAGTACTATAGCTTACTAGGGTTTATTAGACTTAATAGTTACCATATACAATAATGAACTTCTATACATTTTACATCAGATTAAAACTTTGGGTGTAAGATTCAGATAATTATTTATTAAAAGTTAGACATTTTAAATGAGAATAAGAAAGAAAAGTATGTCTTTGTGCCCCCTTTCCCTGTTCATGCCCTACCTGCCCACCTGGCAAAACTTTGCTAGATCCGCCCCTGCACAGTTACCAGCCGTCAGCTGCGTAGAAAAGGATCCTGGTGTAGAAAGTAATATTAAATAAATTCAAACAACAGCCTATCAAGGTTTAATGTGCTGCTGTTGTTCAGCCGCTGGTTTCCTCTTTCTGGTGCAAAGTGGGCCAAAAACAAACAAGAGAGACGGAGTCGCGACAGAAAAGCCGATCAGCTCATTATTGATCAGTTTCATGATTGAAGTAGCAGCAGGAGAGGGAGGGGGGGAGAGAAGAGGCAGTCGCTCCATATATCGGTTGTTAAGCTTAACGTGGGAATGCTTTACAAACATTCAGAGTTGGCCTGGCCTGTATTTGAGATGAACTTACACACTTGCTTTACTTCTCTCTGGGATAACTTTCTCGGAGATGAAATGCTGGTTTGGTAGCGAGGCTCCAACTGCTCAACCAGACTGCCGACAGGTCTCGCAAGCCACAGCCGATCTATAACGTGACGCATACTGCTCCAACGTGCTAAGGTTATGAACTGAGTTACGCCATGTCGCTAGCTTGCTTTCGTGATATTTAATGGATCGGATTACTTTTTTTTTTTTTTAATTTCTTTCCGATATCCGATCCAGTAATTTAAGTCAGTATCGGACCGATACGTAATATCAGATTGGTTCATCTCTAATTAATAAACTAATACAAGTAACCACCGGTTGCACTGATGTAATTAGACTCTTGTGAGTCATCAATCTCTCAAATGTTCTTCTCTCTCCTCCAGGGAAACATCTTACCGACCAGAGCTACAAGCCACTTCCTCCAAGTATGATGAAGATGTGTGATTTTCAGCAACAGGGACACTTTCCTGAGTTTCAGGAAACGATTTGTGGTTAAAGTAGCAGGACTGTGGCGCATATTTTTATATTTCAAGGTGCCGTTTTTTTAAATAAGAAAATATGACAGCCAAAAACAACAACAAAACTCCAAAACATGCAAACTTCAGTATGAATACTAAGATGAGAGGACAGGGATGAGGTAAAGCTTGCTCATTGATCCAGTGTTGTCTGTATTCCACATACATGATCTGCTGAGGTGGTCATTCAGGCTCTATGCAGATGAACTCAACACTTCCTTTGTACCCTGTGCAAGTCTGTGAGATCGGTGTATTTATATGAATATGATGCAGTAGTTTTTTTTTTTTTTTTTTGTTTTGTTTTGTTTTTTTTCCCTGTAAAATTCTCTGTAAACTATAAACCAAAACTGTGTTTCTGTTTTTTATAATTATATTAAAGTCAACATGCCGCATCTTGTTGTTGTTTTTCTCTAACTTACTTCATGTCTCCATGTTATACTCTGCAATAGTAATGTGAATTGTTTGTTTAATCTGTTATTGACAGTGAGGTGCTGCTTTAGGTTTTATAGTAGTTACTGTCAAAAGGAAGTATTCCTTAAATAGCATCTAGGAAATGATCATTGAGGCGCTTTTGTGCTTCAAGGAAAGCAGGAGCAAACTAGAGAGAGCAGGAAGGAGTAGTGGCAATTTTAGCGCCCTCTGCAGTTGGTGTGTCGAAGTGCAAAAGCTTACAGCACCTGGTATTCCCAGGCGGTCTCCCATCCAAGTACTGACCAGGCCCGACCCTGCTTAGCTTCCGAGATCAGACGAGATCGGGCGCGTTCAGGGTGGTATGGCCGTAAGCGAGAGAGTAAATCAGAAACAGCATTTTTATACATGCTGTAGCGACACATGCACACGTTTTCTTTTCTATATATAAGTTAGTCTCCAAACGACAAAAATGTTTGACTTACAAAACACACTGTTCTATAATAATCTAACATATGATATCATGGAGATGTTACTGTGGGAAAAGCATTTTTGCAGCTCAGTGTTGAAGCTGCAGTTCACAACGAATAGCTGCATGTTTTCGCTGTAACATATGAAATTTAGCACATTAATATATAAATTATGAGACATTTACCACTTATAAAATGCCCTTTATATGGTAGTGCTTTCGCTTACGGCCATACCACCCTGAACGCGCCCGATCTCGTCTGATCTCGGAAGCTAAGCAGGGTCGGGCCTGGTCAGTACTTGGATGGGAGACCGCCTGGGAATACCAGGTGCTGTAAGCTTTTGCACTTTGACACACCAACTGCAGAGGGCGCTGCTGCTCATGTTTATGCTCACAGGCATGAAAAGTTAGATTTCTGGGTAATAAAATCTTTTTAACATGAGAATATTATATTTCCATCTTGTCTTCCAGAGTAATCGGATAATGATGAGACAAAAGTAGAACAAGGAAAGAATAGGCCATGTATCTCACGTTTAAACAAAATTGATGTTTTCTGAAAAATCTCACACAGATAAACATTTACAGGAAATTACTTTTCCTTCAAAACAAACATCAAAGAGTCTGTTGTTTTCTTTATTAATTGTACTTGAGCAGAAGCTGTAAAGGAAAATTTCTATTATTTTAATTTAAAATGTTTAAGTTCTTAAGCATATGCTTAGTTCTGACACTGTAATAGACTGTTCAGTGAAAGTTTCTAAACTAGATGAACTTATTTCAGCCCCAGTAGTTGAAGAAGACAACTCCCTATTGCATGCATAATATACCACTGAAATTTACAAAACAGCTTTCAATAACAAGTTTGAATTTATTTTGGATTTTCTCAAATGCACAAAGTGCCAAAATCATACCCACAGTCAAATCTTTTCATTTGAGGTGCTGAAGGTTCTGAACCTCATAACTCAACAAGCCCTATTAACTTCTCATTAGTGATCATGGCTGACTACAAGTGTTAGTTTCTCTTCGCAGTGTAAAAAGGATTAGCTTAAAAGCACTTGTTGGATTGACCAATATTTAGAACAACGGAAAGTCCAAGGAACTCACTGTAAACCATTTTAAGCCATTTTTTTACACTTACAGATTCGGTTCAAACAATCGTTTGTAATTACAAGTTGTTTGGATATGTTACCACTTTGCCAAGGACTGGAAGAAGACCCAAAGAGTCCCCCTTAGATCAGAGGGAATTTGTTATTACTGTGAATCAGGGGCGATTCTAGGATCAGAGCTTTGGGGGTGCTGAGCACCCAGAGAGCTGCCCATCCAGGCAAGGTAAACTTTACTCGTCACGATGAGACTTCTTCCCCATCTCTGTGAGTCCATGCATCCTTAAATGTCTCCAGTTGTCCCGAGTTCCCTCTGACTGTCTCCTGGGTGCATTTAAACCCCTGTTCCTCCCTGTCCTCATCGTCTGTTGTCTTCATCTCCATTATCAGTCATCATAATTTTACCCTCTGTGCAAGTCTGCAAATTTCTTTATTAAATCATAAGATTCTTAAATTCATCAAGTCTCTCTGTGCCTGGGTCCTCGTCACAAAACATGACATCACTGTTTTGTACATTTTAACACAATTTAATCCCCACATTTGTGAAAGAAAAGCAAAACACTTTTTTGAAAAGTCTGTAACAAAACCATCAAATCTGATAAAGGTTATTTAAATGCTACTAAAGACTACTACTGCCAAAGAAGAATGGATTGGAATTTTTTTAAAAAAAAATACATATTCTAACCTTAATTACTGCGGGAGAATAATGAATGACGCTCATAGTGAGTAAAAGCTAAACTGAGTGCATTTTTTGGACAGAGATTAACTTTTAATGTGTATGTATAATACAATACAGATATATAAAAATACACTCCAAAAATAGTCCTTGAAATGTACAAATGTACAAAATATTGATAAAAAAATTATAAAAATGGAGGCAACTTTTCCTAGGGTACAATGTATACAATGTATGAAAAGATCTTTACTGCAGATACTACTATGGCTCTGCAGATTTTTTATTTTATTTTAACCTATGTGCCTCACCTTGAGGTTGGCAAATCTGTCTATAACTTTTTGGCGGTCAACTCTCTCAAGCATCTCTTTCTCAACTGACATCACAGCCAGGTGCTGGAGTCTGCTTTGACCCATGGTCCTTCTCAGCCAGGTATGGAGCTGACTCAAGACACTAAAAGACCTTTCACAGCTACAGCTGCTAACTGGGTTTGTTAGGGCAACCTGAACAACAGTTTTCAGTTTGGGGAAGATCTGATTATCCAGAAGATTGTACAATGTTAACATATCTGGAATGGCACCAGCCTCACTCTTGAGCTTCAAAAAGTTTTTGGCAACCGTGACTTCCTCTGACTGAAGTTCAATGTGGTAATGCAGTGCCAGGCCTGACAACCCAGTTTGTTTTGCAGATTCTGTATAGCAGCTTTAATACAGGGAGAACACAACTTCCAGATTGTATGAGTAAAATTAGTTTTTTTTTTCTTTGCCAGTTTAACAGTTTCTGTTTTGCCTGTCACTGTTCCCTGTCTGTTTTCTTCCCTGGTTCTTCCTGACCTTGTACTTTCTCCTCATGTTCCCCTCTTTCCTCTCTCCCTCTTTGGACTGACAACCATACACAAATAGATTGTATTCAATTAGATTAATAGTATTTTTTTGTTTAAGATCACTAACAAAAAAGTCCTCAGTGAACTTTCAACCAAAAGGCAAATAACCAAACCACATGTACATCTAATAAAGGATATAAATATTGAAACACTGATCCAACATTATCCTTTATTGAGGGATCATTTGATTTTACACTTTTACCTAAATGTGGCTCCTGTTTTTGAAAAAACTTCCTCATATCCATTATGAACCTGGCTGTCTCTCTGTACACACCAAGGGCGTCGATTTGGCATGGACAGAAGGGACGTGTCCCCACCAATATCCAGCGATTATTGAATTGTCCCCACCAATAATTTGATCTCTTCGAGTAAAGAAATACAAACCCGATAGAAAGAAAAAAAAAGATCTGTCAGCGTCTCAGTCGCCCAGCGGTGCAGAAAGAGTTAAATTACGTTCTCTACTGGAGTCCTACCTCATGTGACAAATATGGCCAATGTGATTGGCTGTGCCTTTCAGGGAGCTCTGTTTAGTTTTAGCAGCGGCAAGCCTGCGCTGTGAGGACCTGCAAGGAGGAGAGGAGGATGGCAGCAAAAAGGAAGAACCTGATATAAGAAAGTATTTTTCAAAGAAACCTGTAAGTCACTCAAAGTCAAGTTCACTCATAAAATATGCCCGTCATAATAAAGTTACAGGCAATACCAGACCATACATGCCAACCCTCCCGATTTTTCCGGGAGAATCCCGAATTTCAGTGCCCCTCCCGAAAATCTCCCGGAGCCACCATTCTCCCCTATTTCTCCCGATTTTCCACCCGGACAACAAAATTGAAAAACCATATCCCAGCTTGGCCCAGCCAATTCCAGTTTCCAACAATGGCTACTACTACTGCAGCTACTTGGTATTAATATTACTCTTATTACTCTTTCTGGGTCGCGAAATAAACTTTTAACATATTTTCAGGCGAGAATGTAGTTGTGTAAACTTCAAATAACTTAAGCATGTTATTGTTTGGCGTTTTTCAGTGTTTTATTTGTTCGTGAGTAAATCGGTTTGGCTGAGATTAAAGTTATTAGATTAGATTAGATTAGATTAAACAAAACTTTATTAATCCCTCGGGAGGGTTCTTCCGGGGTTTTCACACAGCTGAATAAATGTCAAACAGAAAACTGATTAAACAGAAGTGTGAGATGGTCGAGAATCTACGCCAGCGTCCGGTTATATTTTATTTCATTTAGACAGCAAGGAGCAGACGGCAGAGGTGACGTAATTATGAAGGCTAGACCCCCCAATTTCACAGTCGCTCATTACCAGTCTACCCGGCTTTCGGAGGACCCAGCCCACTTAGACCGCGAAGGCCGGGTCCTCAGGTGGACGCAGCCTCTGAATTTGGACACCCCGGAAACAGGCTGGTGACATTTAACTTATTTTTTTCCGATAAGTAAACACTGTAAAAAACCCTTTGAATGTCCAAGTATGTGCTAGGCTTTGGCCCACATCAGTCTAAAACTGTATGTAACCATGAAAAAAGTGTTGCCATGTCCACCAGGACAGTATAGTATAGACAGTATAGTATAGACTCCTTCACACAGGGGCGGATCTAGAAGGGTGGCATGGGGTGGCAACTGCCACCCTAAAATGATCCCTTGCCACCCCAAGTGCCACCCCAGTTTTGCATATGACAGTGTTGTTTATTAAAATAAGATAGCATTAACAGTTTGAGCGTAGTTACAGTCAACAGTGAATATAAATGCTAAAACTGAATATATTGCATGGTGTCCCCCCCTCCACCATTAACAAATGGTTCAGCCCATAGCAGGACCGGCTTTTTTCTTGTTTTCAGTAGCAAGCGATGCTTATGATTGTGCCAGAGCACATTTTGAACAACACCATGGGAATTTCGGATTTTACACATTTGGTTGGATGTTACACTCTGGAAATGGAAGGAAGGTGAGTGTTATTAACCCTGTGGGGTCCACGGACACGCTGCACCTCCAAATCACATGACTGTTTTAAGCTGACATAGCAACAAGCTGCAGCCATGCTGAGTCTCTATTTCAGCCCACATTGAAAGTTCAGAGTTAAAAGTTTTTAAATTTTAATTACAGGCCAGTAAATCCAGAGTTATGATAATATATATAAGCCACGTTTTTTACTAAATACTGTCACCACGTTTTTGTGTGTGTGGGTTTTAAGCGTTTTCTAAGGACAGCGCGAAAACAGTAAAGAAAGAAAAAAAAAGCCACCGCTTTCCTATCGGTGGAAAAATGCACCATGTAGACCAATTAAAAAAAAAGTCAACACGTGGGATTTGGTTGTTTAGGAAGAGGGGAGAGTTTTGGGAGTGACGGTAACGGCAGCGAGACAGAGCCAGCGAGTGAGAAAGAGAGTGAGAGAGAGAGAGTTTTTAGATGTGGGAGATTTGTGACGTTTAGTGTGGAGTGTATACTTAGCAAGGGCGTCGATTTGGCATGGACGGAGGGGACATGTCCCCACCAATAATTTGCTCGCTTCTTGTAAAAAAAAAACCCCAAAAAACCGATAGAAAGAAAAAAAAAAAGATCTGTCAGCGTCTCAGTCACCCAGCGGTGCAGAAAGAGTTAAATTACGTTCTCTACTGGAGTCCGACCTCATGTGACAAATATGGCAAATGTGATTGGCTGAGCCTTTCAGGGAGCTCTGTTTAGTTTCAGCAGCGGCAAACCTGCGCTGCGAGGAGGACGGTAGCAAAGAGGAAGAACGTGCATATAAGAAAGTATTTTTCAAAGAAACCTGTAAGTCACTTAAAGCCAAGCTCACTCATAAAATGTGTCCGTCATAATAACGTTACAGGCTATGCTAGGCTTTGGCCCACATCAGTCTAAAATTGTATGTAACCGTGAATAACGTGTTTTGGAAACTAACTGCACAACAGGCAGCTCTATTAGTTATCTCAGTCTCAGAGTAGCATTTCTAACTTTGATTGAAACTGTCAGAGAAAACGGCAGCCTCGAGCAAGCCAGGATATTAGTTTACAGAGGCTGTTAAAATTATACGTCTAATGTTAAAATGTTGGTGACACAATAATTTCATCCTAGTGGCACTGACATATTCATAGGGTTAATTTTTGAGACAAAATATCATGAGGTAGTCATGATTTTGCAAATATTCCACCTTGTAGTGCAGTTTGCACTACAATTGTTAGGCTGCTGATGTAAATTGATTGATTAGTGTAGATTTGACAAAGAATCTGAATTGACATGTCTCACTTTTATTGATATGGCACAAAGAATCAATGTGTTATTTTATATGGCAAGAGGCATATGTCCTAGTGCAGTCAGAGGGGAAAAGCCAGGGCCAAAGGTGAGGCACATCAAGCACAGAATAATAATTTTGTGGTAATCTTAGATGAGTTTTATCGACAAAAACCACCAGTTCATTTAGTGTTCCCTTAGTGCTAATGTATAAGAGAAGTTGGTGTACTCTAACTGAAGTAATCGTGTTAAGATAAGATAAGATTACCTTTCGTTTTGTCACAGCAGAAAGTGGACAGTGCAAAGTTATATAGCAAAAATTAGAATACAATAAGAATAATATACTGTACACAACTGTACAGAATAGAATAAAAATAGTAGAATAAAATATGCATTAGGATAAAAATAGAATACAAATGTTATATACAACTGAGTAAAAATACAACTTACAACGTCTTATTGCACATGTGTGTGTTTGATCAGCTGCAAAAGTCTTTGTTGTAGAGTCTGACAGCAGTGGGGAGGAAAGACCTGCGAAATCACTCCATCCCACATTTAAGTCCTTAAAGTCATATTCTTTATTGTCTTGACTGTATTTGAAGCTATTTTTATTTTTGTATGATACCTGATTTGTATGGAATATGGCTGAAGTAAACTAAAGCCTAAAATACTTAGTCATTTTGTTTAATAGTAATTTAACATTATATAATTCACATATAAAACTATGAATTGTAATTTTAAATGGTTTAATAGCATGTAGAATAGCACATGTAGGCAAGTATATTTCTTCTTTTTATCAAGAAGCAAAGACGAAAAGGAAAAAAAAAAAGAAACAGGGCGGGGTTCGGTGGTTGAAACACCCGTCCCCACCAATGCCAAAACCAAATCTACGCCCTTGATACTTAGTGTGTTGTGTTGTCTTGTGTAGTTGTTCTGTTGTGTAGTCGTTTTGTTTTGTGTGTCAGTGAGGGCACTAATGAATGTCACTAAGGCACATTGCAGTGTAAACACTGTCACTAAGTAGAAAACCAGCGGAGTGATACACCTGCTGTTGTCAGGCCTGCAGGTTAGTCCCTGTGCTGTTCTCCTCTGTCTTTTGGTGGACAAACTTTTTTTTTTTTTTTACTGGCACACATCATTTGTGGGGCATCTTATTGCGACACCTGATTGTTCTCTCATTTTAGTTTTAGTAATATTTTTAAATGGTTGTACAAAATGAAAAAAAAATGGCAGGTGTATTGGCTGCATTTTTAGATAAATAGTTGTATATGTTTACAAAATGTACAATTTATATTTGCATTTCAAGTTATAAAAATTTACTCAACATGCCAGTGGGGTTTTTTCACAGTAAAAAATCATACTAGGATTTTAAGTTCTTTGTGTGATTTCAGATCAGTAATAATAATGCAGTATGTCAGTGAAAAAACAACTAAATTCAGTTGAGCTGAAAAGAATGATGCCAAACAAGGCAAGAGGAAAAAATAAAATGAAACAATTTGAGGGGGAAATACAAACGTAAACTCAAAAGGAGTCAAAAATGGCCGGTTGTATTTCAGACCTCAGTGGGTTAATCCACCAAATCATGAAAAATTAGGTTTAAATTTTTGTTCATGACAGTGCAGATTACTGACATTTTGTGTAATTTAAGCTGTAACAATGTGATTGTTTTCTAACAAAAAACTGTGAAACTTAAGTTAGAGTTGTGTTTGTAAATGAACCGCCCCATGTTGTGTAGCTTTCTGGATTTTATACTTATTGGGCTACATATTTATTTATTATACAGGCTATACAGTACATAACATCAAAACTCTAACTAAAGTGTGTAATTATGTGGGCAACAGACAATAATTAAGTTATAGACTATATTTATATGAAAAACGTGTATACTTACTGCATTTGAATCATTTTAACCATATGTAACCACCTGCATATGTGTTTGGGGGAAAAAAAAGGCTTTGATTTTGCCACCCCATTTGATTTCTTTGCCACCCTCATGCCACCCTAAGAAAATTTCTCTAGATCCGCCCCTGCCTTCACATAGTGGACATTGAGTTGTTGTGTGGGGCACCAGTAATCCATGTGTGTTGCTGTAACAGTAGTTCATGTTTAGAATAAAAACTCCCAGCTCACTGAGTTGATCGGGGCAATAGTGCCTAAAATGTTGCATAATTTTGCTGAGAGATCTTTTACTTTGTAGTAATCTTAGATGAGTAGTTTTATGGACAAAAACCAGCAGGTCATTCAGTGTTCCCTTAGTGCTAATGTGTAAGAGATGTTGGTGTACTATAACTGAAGTAATGTTGTTAGGTCCTTAAAGTCATATTCTTTTATTGTCATGACTGTATTTGAAGCTTTTTTTTTATTTTGTATGATACCTGATTTATATGGAATATGGCTGAAGTAAACTAAAGTCTAAAATCAGTCATTTGTTTAATAGTAATTTAACATTATATAATTCACATATAAAACTATGAATTGTAATTTTAAATGGTTTAAAAGCATGTAGAATAGCATATGTAGGCAAGTATATTTCTCCTTTTTTATCAAGAAGCAGAGACAAAAAGGAAGAAAAAAAAAAGAAACAGGGCAGGGTTCGGTGGTTGAATCATCCGTCCCCACCAATGCCAAAACCAAATCTACACCCTTGGTACACACACACACACACACACACACACACCAGGAGCTATAAGGTTAATGGGCTTCCAGCCAGTTAGCTAGTTAGTACCTTGGGTTCAATATCGGCACATATGACAAAATAACCAGTTTCTCTCATTACATTTCAAACAGGACAGTGGTAACAGCAGCAGGCTACGGACAATGTTAAGTTTTAGATTTTAAATAGGCTGCATACATTTCAGTGGAAGCAACAGGACGGTCAAATGTCGCTGATGTTACTACAGAGCAGGACGGATTGTAGGATAGCAAACATCGTCGGGAAACACGTTTTCAACACACCAGGTTACCTGGGTGTAATGTTTTTCAGTTAAAAAGAAACATGGCCTGACTCCTACCTAACTATATAAAGAGTAACTGAAGGTTAAATGCAGCTAATATGTCCTGTTTTATGCCAGGCACTCACACCTCCACTCCGCTGTATCTCAGCCACCATCGCTCTGGCAGCAACGGCGCCAGAGTGGGGGAGAGCCGAGCTGGAACAAACCATTTCGGGAGGGGGGGGTTATCTATACTTTTGTTGTTAAAATGTTCCAACTCAATTATGTACTGTATGCTTTTTATATTTTTAGTAGTGTGTCCCACAAACAGTAAATATTGTCAAAAAAAAGTAAGAAATCTTTGGGGGTGCTTTCATTCATTTTGGGGGTGCTTGCACCCCCAAAAATGGGCTAAAATCGCCCCTGCTGTGAACTGAGAGGATCCCAATCACAAAAAAGCCATTTGCTTCTGGAAAGACAGCTTTATGGGCACACTAGACTATGACTGAGCTATATAATGACAACAGTATGTTTGGTGTATCAAAGGTGATCCTTTGAAATCTGAGAACACTGTACCAGATGTTAAGCCTGGTGGTGCTAGGATCATGCTCTTGGGCTGATTTGCTGGATGGAATAATAAAGGAGGACTAGTAAAGTGAGTTTACAATCAGCCATTGAAAGTGATAATCAGAGATAGAAAACTTCTATATTCAGTGCTACTCCAAATCCTCATCCTCAACTTATTAGTAAAAGAAAACAAATTTCATTATAAAATATGTTCTGATGACATTCAGTTGCATCTGATTTACACATCAGAGGCTTGGTCAAGTAAATGAACATGAAATAAAGAGCAGAAAACACTGCATGAGAAGTAATTCAATACGTGACTTTTAGCAAAGCCGTGCTGTCACGCTGTGGCTAGACTGAGGGTTTGTCAGCAGTCTGACGACACTGCATCACAGAATTGTCTTTAACCACTTTGTTCTTTTCATGACCACAGCTCAGCACCTTATGAGTGTTTGCAGCCTGGTAATGCACCGTGTGCCAAAACTGTGAACAACTGAATCTGTTCTGAGAGCAGAAGAAACTTCTATAAATGCAATAACTCTAGATGTTATCACACTAACAACATATGTTATAATATGTTATAATGCAATCTTTGTGTAATTTAAAACTCTAAAGTAAAGGTTATAAATGGTCGTTTTTGGCACCTTTTGAGTTCACCTTCATTAATTTCACTTTTACAAACAGCTTATTTTGCCTTGTTTGGTTTCATTCTTTTCAGCACACCAGCACAAATAAGAATTTACAGTTATTATTTCAATTTGACTGCATTTTTGATAGACAAACACACACACACACACACACACAAAAGCTAGACTACACAGTCAAAAAATTCCAGAAATCTCTCAAATCTCAAAACTTGCTGTCAATGTCGCTGTTCTTTCTTTTGCATTCACTCCAAGAACCCTTTTCCATAGCAAATGCCACATGCTGTCATATCATTTTGGCTGTCATGCTGCATTTCTGACCCCCCAATAGGAAATTGAAGTTATGTTATATTTAAAAATTTTTTCGTTACATCCTTAGAAGATGCAGTTTTTACAGTTTCTTCTTTCACTAAAGGTTATTTTCAAAACTGGTATGTAGTTTGACATCCGCATTTCTGACCCAAACTGAAACGAGACTCAGTGAGGGTTCAATGTCATCTTAAATCGATCACGTGATTTGGATGCTCTAGTTTGTCTGTAGACTATATGTTCTCAGTTTATTGCTTCACACCAGACAGCCTCCTGTAATTCAGAAAGCACCTTTAATGCTTCAATACAAATTAAAAAAGTAAATCACAGCCAGATGCTGCTAATGAACTGCACTTGATGTTTGATGTTGAACTGTTTACCAGCAAGTGTGAGCACCTCTACGAAAGCATAATATTTGACAGTTAACACAATTATCATTATCTTCCCAGGAATCATGTCCCAGAAAATTCACCCAAGGGTCAAACTGTGGAATAGTCAGAAAAAGCTCAAAAATCCAAGGCTACATCTCAGACTCTACAGGCCTCAGTTAGCATGTTAAATGTTAAAGTCCATGACAGTACAATTAGAAAAAGGTTGAATAAGTGTGGCTTGTTTGGAAGGATGGCAAGGAGAAAGTCTTGTGCAGGGAACTTAAGATAGCTGTACATAAATAAATGTCACAAACTTCAATGATCTGAAGAAACAATGTAAAGACAAGTGAGCCAAACATCCTTGTGAAACACTGATAGTCATACAGAAACAATTTGGTGACACTACTGCTGCTAAAAGGTCACTCTATAAATGACTGAATCCTGGAGTGTTCTTAGTTTTTCAGAGTACTCTATAGATTCCTATGAAAACACTCTTTTTCACATGACTGTATGTATGTTTGTTTTCTTGTGACTGTGCTATGAGGATTAAGTTATGATTTTCTTAACAGTGCAGCAGCAGCTTGAGAATGCTGCTTGGTTAACAGGAAGTTTTAAAGACCTGATCAAATGTCTTACTAGAAATGTTTGATATCTTCAGTCAGCTCAGTGCAGGTTTCCCCAACCTGTGTTTGAATTCAGTCTTTACATGACAGAACTGACAGCATTGACTTGCTGCTTAATTTAAAAATAAAATAGTTCAAGGTGTCCTTGTTGGCAGTTCGTTTGTAATCGGAAGGTTGCCGGTTCGAGCCCCAGCTCCGACGGTCTCCGTTGTTTTTGTTGGGTCTGTGTTTCCACAAGCCCCGCTAGTTTAGAGACTTATTCCTCATGAAGAGCACAAGACATAACAGAACATCTTCAATGGGTTTTTTAACTCACTAACGATGGAATTTTGGGTCAGAACCAATCTTTCAAAGAGCAGCTGTCCTCGTAGCCTTTTTATTGACATGACAGTTACAAAACACATCACAGCACAAGCACCTCCCTCCGTAAAACCCCTTGGTTACAAAGACAAGGCACTATGTGTGTGTGTGTGTATGCATGTGAGAATGTGTGTGTGTGTGTGTGTGTCATGGGGGTGCGTTTGTGTGACCTCCTGCTGACCGAAAGGGTCATAAAAGCAGGAAGCTTACAACACAAGAAACAGATCCTTCAGATAGGATGTATCTGCAAGAAAACCTCCCCCAGCACAGAGTGGCTGGAGAGGTGGTCAGAGACAAAGGAATGTCTTGATCCTATAGATTGAACTCAGACTTTACAAATTTAAGAATCACAATTACAACATTCAAACATTAGACTTAACAGTTTTGTCCTTGGGCAAGACACTTCACCCATTGCCTATTGGTGGTGGTCAGAGGGCCCGGTGGCGCCAGTGTCCGGCAGCCTCGCCTCTGTCAGCGCGCCCCAGGGTGGCTGTGGCTACAATGTAGCTTGCCATCACCAGTGTGTGAATGTGTGTGTGAATGACTGAATGTGTAAAGTCCTTTGGGGTCCTTAGGGACTAAGTAATGCGCTATACAAATACAGGCCACTTACCATTTAAGGCAGGTTATCTTTAGAACATAACTCCCATTGCTAATAAATGAGGGACCACTGTATATATTTTTTTCTTATCTGAAGTTATTCTTTTTCAAACAAAACTCAAATCTAATCCTAATAAATCAACTTATAAAAGAACCGGGTTGAAACTGATTTCGTAACACATAATGAATTATATACTTTTTTTGTTACTTGCATTTTACTTTCATTGATATATTTTTTATGAATTTGCTGTCTCTGTTCTATGTATCATATGGCAATAAAAGGATTTTTTGAGAAAATCTCTTTTGAATCTAGTTTTTATATGCTGAATTTCATAATAATATTTATAATATTTTATAATATTTTTATAATAAGCAGAAATCTAACCCAAACAAAAATGGTAATATAACCCATACAATGGGTTCTGACTTTCAACCCAATTTTTGGTAACCTCAACTTCAAACATTGGTCAATTTCACTTGAATTTTTGGTCAATTTAACCCAGTGTGCTGGGTCAAACCAGTAACCCAACCCTGTTAAAATGAAGCAGCGTTGGCTTGGTCCATATTTGACCCAGCATTGGGTTACTGGTTGGGTCATTTTTAACCCAGCATTTCTAAGAGTGTACATAAGGCGCACCGGATTATACGGCACACTGTCGATTTTTGAGAAAATTGAAGGATTTTAAGTGCGCCTTATAGTGCAGAAAATACAGTACTTTGACATATAGAGTGGAGGAGCCAGGAAGTGAAGCAACAACCTTCTGATTGGTAAACAACCCGCTCTACCTCCTGAGCCTGAGTTTTATTCATCAGCAACAAAATACTAGAACAAATGGTTCAGAAGCAGCAAATAGTTTTTATTGAGTTTGCTTTTTTTTGCTGTTTGTTTATTGTAATTGAGGACAAAATACGTACATGGTGGATTCTAATTATACAAGTATATCTAAACACTTGATGTACGCAGCTGCATGAAGAGCACATGAGTTCGTCACCTGTATGTTGAACTACAAACTTGTGACCAGGAATTCTTTCTTTTTTTTGCCTATAGTGTGTTATTTAACATAAAGTAATTCAGAGTTATTCATACCAGAGTAACCAGAGAGGATAATATATTTTTAAATATATAACTTTCTACAGGACTGAATATAATATCTTCATTTAAAAGTCCAAAGCCTCTGAGGATTATCCAAGTATTTATAACATTACACAAAGCAAAGGTCTCCATCACAGTGTTCATGAAATGCTGGGTTTATCCATCTTCTAGGGCGGGCCTACAGAGGAGCTCTGAAGATTTCCCTGTGAGGGAGCTGCTGGTGAAGAGCATGAGGTCCTCCTTGATCAATGCCATGAGCTTCAGTCTTTCTGATGTTTCTGAAATGATGGGTGGGTCTCAGTGGGTCAACAGAACATCTGGCACAGGACAGCTGTGATGAAATAATAGTAAGAACTTTCTCCAAACCTCTGGACCCAGAAAACCCAGCTTGGTCCTAATGGGCTCCCTCACTAGTTTCTCCCCAGGGTGAAAGTAGCTGTTGATATAATATGGACTCTATTATTAAATGAAATGAACTTACTCTGCGAGGCTCCTGACCACGGTAGTCGTAATGCTCCGACAATCCATCAAGCAGTGCGGCTTCGCAGCTTATCAAAGTCGTACTAAAACATTTTTTGACAGATTTTTGAGCCCCGTGTACCACATAAAATCGGTTCGCGGTCAGTAAGCACAAGCAGAATTCATACATAAGGTGCACTGGATTATAAGGAGCACTGTCGATTTTTGAGAAAATGAAAGCACTTTAGTGTACGTTTATAGTCAGAAAAATACACTATACACGTTTTGTAAGGGGCTTTGTTTCGGGGCAGGAGGCTGGGAGACTTCGCGGTCTGGGATAACACACACTCTTCATTTTGCACTTCATGGCGCTGTTGAAAATGGTGAAAATACTAGTAGAGCTCCAACCTTTAGGACACTTTCCTGACATTCTCTACAGAATATATTAATCTGCTGCTCATCTGACACTCCAAATAATAGTAATAATAATAACAGTAATCTCCAAATGTTTTCTTTTTACCAACCAGCTCCTCTTTGAAAGCTGCCACGTCCATCTTGTGCTGCCTGCAGGTGAAGCGATGGGGGAGGGGGAGTTGTGTTCAGGGAAGAAGAGAGGCGAGGCAGAGTAACGTTGCGTAGAGACAAAAGTGGACGAAAGAGAGGCAAAATTCCGGCTCCACAAGTATAATTATAGAGTAACATATACTATATCGATATAAACGATATTGTCACATCTCATATCTCATATAAAAATATATCGATATATTTAAAAGCTCGATATATCGCCCAGCCCTACTACTGAAAGTCCTTTGTTAGTTGTCTCTGCTTATTCCCACACATGGAGCAGTTAGAAATACAATGCAGTCCAGATGAACTCCATCACTAACTCAGACCTCAGCACTAAGACCAGTGTTGGGTAAGTTACTTTAAATTAGTAACTTAGTTACATTACTAGTTACTTCTCTAAAAAAGTAACTCAGTTACTTCAAGTTACTCGTTACTTTCAGAGTAACTAGTTACTAGGGAAAGTAACTTTGGTTTTACTCAGAATTCTCTTGTTAATGTGTTGCTTCCGTAACTGGATACCCAGCAAGATTGCCAGTCTTCTAGCTTGCTTACTTGCCACAAGTGCACTGTGCCACCTACCAACAGAAAGGAAAAAATAATGTGCACATTTCCACGAGAGAAATCCCACGCCTGGACCGTCGTTGACCGCCGCCATGATTCTAGCCAGCCGGGTCAGAGGGCCCGGTGGCGCCAGTGTTCGGCAGCCTCGCCTCTGTCAGTGCGCCCCAGGGTGGCTGTGGCTACAATGTAGCTTGCCATCACCAGTGTGTGAATGTGTGTGTGAATGGGTGGATGTCTGGATATGTAAAGCGCTTTGGGGTCCTTAGGGACTAGTAAAGCGCTATACAAATACAGGCCATTTACCATTTTTACATCCAACACAAAAACTGCAGTCGTGGTGCTTTTGATTGTACTCAGAACTTTCAAATTCTGCCTTCTGAATAGGAAGATGTAGGTAACACCAGACTGCAGATGAGCTGCATACAGGGCTGGACTGGGACAAAAAAATCGTCCCGGGCATTTTGACTAGAGACCGGCCCACCATTATAGGAAAAATCATAAAGCCTTTGAATGAAAACAAACACTGTTGTGACAGTGATGTACACTGTTCTGATGGTATTGTTAAGGTTCAAAATATTGAGAGAGGGATCTAAAAATAACACAGATCCAGCCGGGTGTGATTAGACGGCATTTTAATGAACACATGTGTGAGTCCGACCGCTGTGCAGATTTCGGCGTCAAACTGAACTTACAACAATTAGACAAAGGTTTTATATGGGGACAACAAAGCATACGTCACTCCAAAACCACTGTCGCTTATCTTCCTGGAACATCTGGTGCACTTCCTGTAACAGACTACCACGTACGCCTCGACTTTGCAGTTATAAACTCTTACCTACTAACTGAGTCTATCTGTGTGCGTGCACGTGCGGGGGCGCGTGCATGCTGTGTACTGTGTACGTGTCATGACCTCTCCTGTACCCCAGCTTCACCTCACACCTCTGTCATAGCCAGACATAAGGCCTGTGCTCATACTATGAATAACTCCTAGACTAAAGGTCACACTTGAATCATAATACTCCAACCCTCAAGGGAAACTTACCTAAACTGAACATAAATGAACCTTAAAACTTACTTAAAAGGATATAAATGATAAATGATACAAACTTAAATCTTAGCTCTAAAGGATATAAGGATATAACTCCAGGCATCTGACATGTAAGCAGGTGTATTGCAATTCCTTTCAGAGCTCCTGTTCTTCTCACCTTGTATTGGCTGATCATTAACGCCCGCCAAGAGTTTCTGACCTTCACTTGACCAGGAGCCACAGCTCTTTAATATGCTCAAATGCAATCATGTATAAAAGATTAAAATCATTTTCATAACACAGGTTTTCCTTCTCAGATCTGCCAATATGTTTGCTCGTCTCTATTACAGTTTGATCATTGAAAATTACACTGATCAGCATACTATGTGGAAGGTACAGATTACATAATGGCAAAAGCATTTTGTCGGACCCCTCAGTATATATGTATCAATCTATCAATTGTTTGTTGTAAGACTCAGATAATTATTTAATAAAAGCGAGACATTTTAAATGAGAATAAGAAAGTATTTCTTTGTGCCCCCCTTTCCCTGTTAATGCCCTACCTGCCCCCCTGGCATAACTTTGCTAGATCCGCCCCTGCACAGTTACCAGCTGTCAGCTACGTAGAAAAGGATCCTGGTGTTATTTGTCTCTCAGAAACAGCTCATAACTTCCCTTCAACTCATTCATGTCACCTAAAAGGTAAACCTGTTTCTCCATCACCTGTTCAGCTCTGATGATTCAGTAAGGACATCTCCTGGTTTCATCTGCATGTTTCCCTCTCACCACATAACCAAACCGATATCATGACCAGCAGCTTTACAGCTGTGGCTCCAGCAAACATCAGCTGATACTAGAAATTAATATTAAATAAATTCTAACAACAGCTGATCAAGCTTAAACGTGCTGCTGTTGTTTAGCGCGACATCTGCTGGTTTCCTCTTTCTGGCGCAAAGTGGGCGATAAACAAACAAGAGAGAAAAGCCGATCAGCTGATCATTGATCAGTTTCATGATTGAAGTAGAAACGGGAGAGAATGAGAGAAGAAGAGGCAGCTGTGCAGCTTCAGCTTTGTGTCTTTTTCATTGTAGCTGAAGTCCGGGACAAACTGTGTTCCTTTTCACCTCAGTACGAAACGCGTAATATTTTCTCTGAATACCAGACGATTCTGTTTTTTACGGGACGGTTGGCAACTCTAATAATTAACCGTATGAACAAAATAAAGTTCAACATCAGTAACATAGCACCCACACAGCTGTATAGAAACTCCGTCATGCTAGCTAGCACGCAGTACGAAAATGTCAGCATACCGAAAATAAACTCCACCTAAACTTGGTTTATATCTGACTCAGATAGACTGCAGCTCATAACTTCTTACCTGAAGTTCAGTTCACCTGACACGCGGACCGGCGGCCGCTTCGGGTCTCTCCTCTTGCCTCCCTTTTCCTTCATCCACCTGCTGGCCTCCACCACTTGCTAATGTTATTGAATCTGTGGAAGCTCCGCGATATCCACCACATGAAGTAACGAGTAACGAGCCTATCTAAATCCCAGTAACGAGTAACGCGTTCCTGGTTTTGGCATAATAACTAGTTACCGTGCTCGTTACCACAATAATAACGTAGTTACTGTAACGCGTTACTTAATAACGGATTAGTCCCAACACTGACTAAGACAAAATCTGTGGCTTCTTTCTTCATCAATGATTTTAAAACCAGCGAGTGTTTGTGGTTTTACAAGAGCTTTGTTTTAAGTATAAAAAAAATTCTCTGGAGCAGCAAGTTTTTTTTTGGAGATTATTTATTGAATGCTGAAAGACAAGCGACGTCTGTGATCTGAAGAATTTCAAATCTGAAGAAATCCAAAGCAACATCTTGAAACAATGATAGAAAGATCACAGTGACTACAGAGCAGCTTTAAAATCAACAGCAGCATTCGAAGTGTACAGGTTTAAGATCACTGCCAATTTTCTTACATGCAATTTCAATATGCTTCTTTATCTTTACGCCTTTGTATGTTTTGTCATATTGCAGTTTGCAGTACAAAATCTCCATCTCTTCAGAGCTTCTATAAAGATTGTCATTTTTATAAACACGTTGTTTTTCTGTACAAATAGCTTTAACTTTGTCAAAAGTGCTAAAGATGAAGGTGTTTCTTTCTTTATTGTTACCATTAGCATCTATGATGTTCTTCTCGCGTATTAGTTCATCACATGACTCTTTTGTGCCTGGTTTAATGATATGCTGGTCTTCGAACTTTTTAACACGTTCGTCATCACTTTCTTGTGCTGATCTGCTAGAAGAAACGGACGACATTTTCATGTCTGGTTCGATGATATGCTGGTTTTTGAACTTCTTAACATGATCGTAATCCACACAGAGCACAGTGACAGAGAACACCACCAGCAAGAAAATGGAGAGCTTCATATTTCTGTTTTAAAGACAAAAAAAAAAGGGAACACTGATAAGGATATGTAAAGTAGTTGGGGTTTTTTTGTGTGTGTGTGTGTTTCTGAAACATTTTACCATTTGAACATGCTTACACATTAAAACATATTTAAAATACACATTTAATATTATAAACTGGATGATCCCAGTTGGATGAACCAAAACAAGAACTAGTAAAGATGTATTACTTTTACCTCTTTCTTCAGTTAGCGGAGTGATTTGTTGTGCAGTGCAGTGTTTGGTGGGAGTCGGCTCTCTGACGCAGGGATCAATGAAGATGAAGGAAATTCTCTGTAATGTCAGATTAATTGCTATGAGTTAATAAACTAAATGGGTGAATGAACAGCAGCTGCATGTAAGATCAGTTTGAATGAAGATGAATATTTGTTTAAACAAAAATTATGTAAAATTGACTGTATGTGATACATGCAAGTAAAATATGAAAAATAGCCATGTTAGGAAAGTAAACAGTCAACATGCATTTAAAAGCTGACATGTTTTTGGAACAAACGAAGTGAAGCAGCCAAATACTTATGAGCAATTAGGAGGATCAGCCCACCTGCTGCACCTGAACCAGTTGACTAGCACTCTAATGTCCTAGCTCCAGGTTTTACTTCCACTGTATCGTTCTGTCTGATGTGTTTCTGCCATGTCTGCCACATCTACTGAAGCTCACAATAGAAACTTCAAATATTTAGGTGTTGAGGTCAGTTGGCCTGTTTACAATGTAAGCAACAGCAAATAGAACTTTTTTAAAACTTTGTTTTCCTCTACTTGTGTTACAAAAGATTACAAGATAACATATTATATTCATTATAATTATAATTTAAGTTTAAATAAAGTTTGAATTTCTTTATATTTTTTATTATATTAATAATGAGGTTTGTTTAGCTTTGCACCAAAATAGATTGTAGAAATAGGCTTTAAAATGCACTCAGAGTCATTCAAGCAAGTACATTTTAGAGATTTTATTTTCCTCACTTTTGAGTAAAGAAGTTGAATCAGTTTCTTACAGTTTACTAGACTAATTTTAACCCAAGCACATGTATTTGTACATAAATGTTATAAAATATGTATTTTACCACATCTGCACTCAAGAGAAATTGGACAAACTAACATCTTTTTAAATATAACAATTGTTTTTAATACTCGGATGAAAATGATTTGCAGTTAATCGTGACCTGAAGTTTTATTACACTCAAGTAAAAGGTTATGCAAAAGCAAAGAGACATAAAATCAAAGTTAAAATATAACAAGTCTAAAGACTGACCTGTGTCGAGCTGAGGATCACTCAAAAAGGACCATGAAAGAAAGCCAAGGGACAAAGGTAAAAATGAACCACGGTTTCCAAGTCAGCCCATTTTATACTACACAACTGCCTCAGCCATAAATAGATTCAGCGCACATAGCAGCAGCTTAGCAACCACATTTCCTGTCAACTTCGTGTCTTTGAGCCCATATATGGGATATATACATAAACATGAAGCGCTACACAAACATGACTGCAAAAGAACAACTTGTACGGCCAAATATGTAAAGATATGAGTCACTGTCTGTGCACAGTTTTAACCATGTTTGGTTTAATACTTAATAGCAAAAGGTCATGAATTGTTAATTAATGCACCACACATAATAAATATTACATGAAGCTGATTAATAAAAATGTTCATTGTAATTATGTTACTTTAATTTTACAGGAAATGTGTACTACCCATTTTTAATTTTATTTTTTGTGTGAATGTAGTGGCGTAAAGTTCACGTCTGGTCAGCTGGTCAAAATAGAACATGTTTGCAAAAGTGCTCCGATGTTTTCGGAGATGTCACTAGCTCAGCTAACAGTCAGCTGACAGAGTGTACCGAGCTCACAGCTCCGCTGTTCCAGCTTAAATGTTTTTACGTTAACCGGTTAGATTTGTGTGTTCCACATTTTGCATCTGCAGATTCTCATTTTCACCGAACGGTCGTCTCTTTCCGCCTGCTCTTGTGTCTCTGTGTTTCTGTAACATAAATAACGAGCCGACATTTTCCTCACAACACCAGCGATCAGTAAATGTAGTGTTTTTTCTGGAGCTCAGGGCTGCTGTAGCCTGTGTTTCCGTCACAGTGACTGACCTGGGATAAAGACGACAAACAGGATTTAAACGGAGAGCGATGGACACCTAGAAAACTACAGAGCACTTTATCACTGGCTGACATCCAGTCACCGGCACACAGCTTTAAATCCTCTGCTGAGTTTTAGCTCTCAGTGGTTAAACACTGGACTTAATTCACTCAGGTTCTGTCTGTCGGTTCTGGCAATCCTGACCCCCAGGGCCAAATGAATAATTAATTAATTGAATTTGTCATAAATATGTATTTAATTAATGTTAGTTAATTATTGACACATTTATTAATTATTTAACGGTGTATTTAATTATTTCATTTTGGCAGTCCTGGCATTCCATACAAAATGCACGCAATGTTTTTTTCTGAATAAAACAGTGTTGTTCACAGCGGGACGAAACTGTAAAAACTGCATTTTTTAAGGACAATGCAAGCAAACACTCTCCACTTGCGAACACCCCCCCCAAAACAAAACACCCCCTCCCTTCCCTATTGGTGTTAAAGCATACTTTGTCAAACAATCAAAAATTATATGGCAACATGTGGCATTTGGTTGTTTAGGAAGAGACGGACACATTTAGGAGTTTTGTGACATTTAGCGTGTTTGGAGTCTATAGTTAGTGTGCAGTTAGTGTCTAGTGTAGTCGTTGTTTTGTTTTGTTTGTCAGTTATACTGATGAATGCCACAGTTGCTCAAAAAAGCTACCAAAGGCAGATTGCAGTGTAAATGCTAGGGGTGTGTTTGGCAAGAATCTGGCGATACAATATGTATCACAATACAGTGGAGACGATACGATATATTGCTGTACTAAAAGCCAGATGATATTTGTGTTTGTGTTAATTGTAGGAAAACTCACAGTAAACAGTCTAAACTCTTAAATGTTTGACATGAGCATTCTCAACTAAAATAGAGGGATACAGTTCACTAGAGGAAACAAGTTATTTGGATGTGTTACCATTTGGCCACGGTCTGCAAGAAGACCCAAAGTGTCCCCCTTAAGCTGTACGTACACTGTGCGATCTTTTTCAGTCGCGTTATTCAGCTCCTGCTCAACCCTGTACGATTGAATCGAAGGGGTTAGATGGTCATAGGTCACGATGCAGGGTCTCACAATATGCGGCCCGATGCTCTGATGCAACCTGAGTGTTCACACTGTGTGTCTATAACGTGAACCTTATAACACAAAATCTGTCTCTCCTCTCTATCTTTAACACACACACACACACACACACACACACACACACACACCCGCCACCATCAACTTTGCAAACTCGCTAATGAAAAACATTGACCAGACAGCTGCAATTGAGCAGCAATGTCCATCCAACTCTTTTCACGGTTGTTGCGGTCGTGATAATTTTGTGAGGCCACATTGAAAAGGCTCGCATGAGCTTCCCAATGTGCTACAAGTTGGGCCTCCATCGCTTGTGTCCAGATCACACACTGCACTGCCATGCTTCTTTGTCTTTTTCATTTCCATTTCTGTGTTTGTGCGTGCGCAGTGTGACAGGTTGTGTTAAATTGGGGTGACCAGGATTTCTAACAGGTTTGAAATTCTGGCCGCAACCATATGATTGCTGATCGGGAGCTGGTCGTGAGGTGTTACTTGCTTCTTGCTACCCCATGTGTACTACACAATATATGACACACGACTAAGGTGAAACTTGGGCCGATCCCCAAAACGGTTGCACGACTGAAAATTCATCTTAAATTGGGCCAAAAATCCCACAGTGTATGACCAGCTTTAGATCAGAGGGAATTTGTCTTTACTGCGAACTGAGAGGATCCCAACCACAAAAAGCCATTTGCTTCTAGAAAGAAAGCTCTATGGGCAGACTAGACTATGACTGAGCTATATGGCCACAATGACAACAGTATGTTTGGTGTGTCAAAGGTGATCCTTTGAAATCTAAGAACCGTGTACCAGATGTTAAGCCTGGTGGTGCTAGGATCAGTGTTGCTTCAAATCCTCATCCTCAACTTATTAGTAAAAGAAAACAAATTTTATTATATAATATGTTCTGATGACATTCAGTTGGATCTGATTTACACATCAGAGGCTTGGTCAAGTAAATGAACATGAAATATAGGGAAGAAAACACTGCATGAGAAAACATTCAAAATGTGACTTTCCATGAAGGTGTGCTGTCACACTGTGGCTAGACTGAGGGTTTTTCAACCGTCAGATGACACTGCATCAGAGAATTTTTGCTAACCACTTTCTTCTTTTCATGACCACAACTCAACACCTTGCAACCTGGCAATGCACCGGGTGCCAAAACTGTGAACAACTGAATCTATTCTGAGAGCAGATGAAACTTCTACGAATGCAATAACTCTAGATGTTATCACACTAACTAAATACGTGATAATGCAATCTTTGTGTAATTTAAAACTCTGAAGTCAAGCCTATAAATGGCTGTTTTTAATTACTTTAGAGTTTACTTATATATTTCACTTTTACAAACTGCTTATCTTGCCTTGTTTGGTGTATTTTCTTTTTTTTTAGCACAGCCGCAGCATATATTTGCCTTCACTCCAATAACTTCCCCTTTTCCTCAACAACCAAATGCCACACTCTGGCATTTGGTTGCTGCACTCAAGCTGATGACAGTATTTGGGGAAAAAGCATGGGCTACATTATTTTTCACAATTCTGGTTTTACTTGATCCATCAGCACAATTTAAACACTTTAATGTAGTTTGAAGTCTGCACTTCTTACCCAAATTGAAACAAGAGTCAGTAAATGTTTGAAGTAATCTTAACTTGATCATGTGATTTGGATGCTCCAACTTGTCTGTAGACTCTAGAGTGTAATATGTTCCCCATTTATCACTTCTAACCAACTTAACTGCACTTCACAAATTGTTTTACCAGCAAGTGTGAGCACCTCTATGAAAGCATACATTTTGGCAGTTTGCTGGTCTGGAGTATTCAGCTGTGTGTCATAATCAGAATGTCATAATCTTCCCAGCAAATTCACCCCAGGGTCAAACTGTGCAGTGGTCAGAGAAAGCTCAAAAAACCCAGGAGCTACATCTCAGACTCTACAGGCCTCAGTTAGCATGTTAAATGTTAAAGTCCATGACAGTACAATTAGAAAAGAGTTGAATAAGTGTGGCTTGGTTAGAAGGGTTGCAAGGAGACAGTCTCTTCTCTCTAAAAAGAGCATGACGGCATGGATGCAAGTTTGGTAGCAAAGTTGCAAAGCATACCAGCACAAACACCTCATACAAGCTGTCAGCACAGTGGTGAAGGGGTGATGATTTGAGCTTGTTTTGCAGCTACAGAACCTGGGCCCCTTGCAGTCATTGAGTTTTCCATGAACTCCCCCGTATACCAAGTACTCTATAGTCAGAAATGTGTTTGTGACACACACCAGGGCAAAGTTCTCAGAATGACTGAAAAAGACAAGAGTCAAGGTGTTGCAATGGCCCGGTCACAGTCCAGACCTCAACCTAAAATTCAGTGCAGGGAACTTAAGAGAGCTGAACATAAATAAATGTCACAAACTTCAATGATCTGAAGAAACAATGTAAAGACAAGTGAGCCAAACGTCCTTGTGAAACACTGATAGTCATACAGAAACAATTTGGTGACACTACTGCTGCTAAAAGGTCGCTCTATAAATGACTGAATCATGGAGTGTTCTTAGTTTTTCAGAGTATGCTATAGATTCCTATGAAAACACTCTTTTTCACATGACTGCATGTTTGTTTGTTTTCTTGTGACTGTGCTATGAGGATTAAGTTATGATTTTCTTAACAGTGCAGCAGCAGCTTGAAATAAGATTTTACATGTTGTCCAGTTTCAGGCAAGAGAACTAAAAAGTGTGCTGAGGATAAATGATCAATTAGGCAGATGTAAATGAACAACAGCTAGAGGCTGGAGGCTCTGACATCACACCTGATGGTGACCATGGGGAGTTTGTCCTTGCTCACCTTCGGCCCCAGGTGAGCTCACTGCTGAACACCCTCCAGTTCACCTACTACACCAACATTAGGGTAGATGATGCTGTCATCCACCTCTGACATCAATCCCTCGCCTGGAAATAGTTTGGAGCACTATGAAAATCATGTCCTTTGATCTCTCCAATGCTTTTAACACCATTATACCCACAATCCTGAAGGACCAGCTGGATTACACAGGTGTGGACCATCACCACATGGATCCTGGTGAGTCTTACCAACCACCCTCAATACACAAGTGCCCATAATTATGTGTCTGAATGGGAATTTTGCAGTACAGGTACCCCATAGGGAACAGACCTGACTCCATTTTTATTACAATATAAACAATAGACTTCTCCTACACTTTTGATAAATGATTCCTGCAAAAGTTCTCTGATGATTCAGTAATTATTGGTAAATGGGGACCACGGGAAGTACAGAAGACTGACTGAGGACTTTGATGACTGGTGCCAGCAGCTCCGCCTCCAGATTAGCACTGGGAAAACCAAGACAAACATTCTCCACCTAAGAAAAGTGAACAGGGAATAAACATTGAGATAGAGGACTCATAAGAAGCAGGGTGTTCATCTGACCAATAAACAGTAGCAGACACATCTCTACATCAACTGTTCAGAGGAGACTGTGTGAATCAGGCCTTTATGGCCAAATAGCTAAGAAAACACTACTAAGGAAGAGCAACAAGCAGAAGAGATTTGTTTGGACCAAGAAACACAAGGGATGGACATTAGACCGGTAGACATCCATGCTTTGGTCTGATGGGTCCAAATTTGAGATCTTTGATTCCACCTGCCATGTTTTTGACTGATACAGAGAAGGTGAACTGATGGTCTCTGCATGCATGGTTCCCACCATGAAGCATGGAGGAGGAGGTGTGATGGTGTGGGGGTGCTTTGCTGGTGACACTGTTTTGGATTTATTCAAAACTGAAGTCACACAGAACCAGCATGGATACCACAGCATCCTTCAGCAACATCCCATCCCAACCGGTTTGTGTTTAGTTGGACCACCGTCTTTTTTTTCAACAGGACAATGACCTCAAAGACACCGCCAGGCTGTGTAAGGGGTATCTGACCAAGAAAGAGATTGATGGAGTGCTGTGGCAGATGGCCCAGCCTCCACAGTCACCTGACCTAAACCATATTGAGATGGTTTGGGATGAGATGGACCGCAGAGTGAAAGCAATAGAGTCAACAAGTGCTCAGCACCTCTGGGAACTCCATCAAGACTCTTGGAAAACCGTTTCATGAAGCTCATGAGAATGCTAAGAGTGTGCAAAGCAATAATCACAACAAAGGGTGGCTGTTTTGAAGAATCTAACATATAACATGTTTTGAGTTATGTTAAACATTTTGGTTTGCTACATCCTTCCATATATGTGTCATTCATAGTTCTGATACCTTCAGTGAGAATCTACAATGTAAATAGTCACAAAAATGAAGCACAATTTTGTCTTAACCAGGTAACTTTAGGGTTAGCTATGGGTTTTATGTCCTACAAAGGTGATTTGCTTTTTACTGGGGTATATTGCCATGGTAACTTGTGCTTTAGACCCAGTGTGTCCCAGACTGGAGCCATATCTGAATTCTCTTTTTATATTCTGTCTTTACTCTTAAACTTTGCAGCTGACAGAAAAAAAAACTAAAACCATCAGGAGCAGGTTATGTTCAAAGTTGTGGTTTAAAATCAACTCATTTTCACTGATTATTTTATTCACAGCTTGTTTTAAGTGCAATGTAGAGTCTCTGCCGGGGAAATACATTTTTGCTTGCTATCCAATTAAAACTACTGAATGAAGCACGGACTGCATCTGGAGACAAACTAAAGTGATTCCACGTTTCTTTTGTTAGTCTGTGAGAGAGTTAGCTTTAATGTTTGAATTGAACAATATGACATTTCAGAGCTTTAATGTGTAGCAACTGCCTTATGAATAATTAACTCAAATTAAACTGTTTAATCCCCTCTATGTGCTAAATGCTCATTTTAATGCAGCATTAATCTCATTGTTTTAAAGGTGCTGCATTTTACCTCGTCTCTGATTGGAGCAGGCGGCACTCATCATGTTGTGTGGAGGAAGACTACAGCTGAACAACAACACATGACATATTACACCCAAGTTAACAAAAACTAAGCCAAATGCATTTTCTGTAGTTTTCAAAAATGTAATTATTCTGATTGTTTACCTATTTTTTTAGACACATTGTTTTATTTATATAAAAATAATATTTTACAGAAATTTTCAAGTAGCTGCCTGCAAATATGCCTCTTTACCATAAAGCCAGGTGTGAATGACAACCTGCAGCTGCATGCTGTTGTGGTCATTGGTGTCACATTAGGTTCTGAACCACAAACAGAGACGTTTCTTAGAACTGGTGGGCTAGTGATGTAGGTATTGATGCAAATGATTGCTTAAGGTGGTGCTGCAGCGATGTATAAAAACTGAAGCCCTCAGAGCCAAGTGTCATTTATTCTTCTGTTACTGAGGTGAACTATAACCTGCTCAGGTAGAATTTAATAACAGCGTGTCTGAACTGTACTTGACTTGATCTCTGCTCATCTCCAGGCTTCACTTCTCATTCGGTAAGAACTTGTTGGCTTTTGCATACTTCCAAAAAAGAGGGAGAAATCACTCTCCTGCCACACTTATACTCACATTCACTATCCAGACATGGGCTTCAAAACATGCTGGCATCATCTGGGTTCTGTGAGCATGCATATCATACATAAGTAATGCAAGTACTGCATGTCAAAACAGAGGCCTGTCTTTATTGATTCATTTTCAAATAAAGTTTAACTTTTCCACTTTCAGGGCATTTGAATCACTGAAGACATCTTCACCACCTGCTCTTCCAGACTACTGACTCGTGCCCGAACACCTGCAGTTAACTAACCAACCACTGATCAGTAATGTAAAAAATAAGGTGTATGTCCTCATTTGGAAAAGTGTGAATTCAAGCTTTATACATTTCTAATATAATAATAACATTTAGCAGAAGTGTTTTCTATTTATGATCACATCTATTATAAATATCAGTGCTAACACAGCTGTGACATGTATGAAGATAATATTTTGCTGTGACAGCTATTATCTAACTGCAGACAAAGTATTATGATTTAATGTGTGGATGTAAGTAGAGAACTCTTAATGCCTTTAGGTCCACATCTTAAATCCATCAATGAAAAAAACAAACAAAAACAACAACAATGTAAACAAACAAACAAAAAACCTACCAAGGTTATTTAAAAGGCTTTAAATAAAAAACTCCCCTCCAAACTTTTAACAAATAACCAGAAACCTTTTTGATGATTTTCATGTTTTGTAAAAGCTAAAGTGATAAACAACATATGAACCTTTATGAAGCACATTTTATTTATTTATTGCTAAGATTATACCAAGTTCTGATCAGCAAACTTTATCTATCATAGCTTTGTGAAAAGTCAACTGGTTTAACCTGGTGAATGCAGCCTTTTGTAATTGTTTGGCACATAATATTCATAATAATATCTACATGCAAGCATTTGTATGTAAATAATTAATTATTACCTTTAGAAAATCCAGTAATATTGTTCAAAAAGTTATTTCCTGCAGTAAAAATTAGACTGGTTTTGATATTGAATTGTTGGAAGCTGTTATATTGATTTAGATTGATTTTATAATTGAATTATTTAAAACACTGAATTAAATTGAATAAGAAACTAATGAGATATTATTAAAGAGTATTAATAAAGTAAAATGGTTGTTATTAGTGGTAAATAATTGGAGTTTGCTAGATGTACCTCAGAGCAACAGGAATTCCTTACCTACATACACATATTGAACCGTAAATAGCAAAGTAGATGTGCACACCGTTTTCAAGAGTAGGTAGCGGGACTGAAGTACACACGGCATAACGGTGACAATATTAGACTGAAGGTGTGCTTCACAGACACATTTGGAGACACTAACCTGCAGTCTTTACAGTGAAGACGCACAAACATTAACCCGACTGGAACATCACTGTATGAAAATATATGATCTGTATTTGTCTTAGCTTCATAGTTACACTGTTTGAACTAGAATATTAAACCAAACAGGGGTAATTACCTGTCAAGCAGAGCTGTGTGTAGGCATCAGTTAGAAAAATAATCAGGTCCTGATCTCCTCTCAAAAGTCGCTTTGCTGACTCTTGTTTTATTTCCAGCTCAGTTTAACTCTGTCTGTTTCTGTCTTTTCCTTTCTTGCTGGTTCTGCGTCTTCTGCTCAAGTCAGCCCCCTCCGGCGGACATGCAGAGGGGGTCTGCGCAGCGCGTGCACCTCAGGTGTGCAGAAGCATGCTTCCGCTTTTCGGGGTGTTTCAGTTTCAAAATAGAAGTTTCAAGAGAACGGTCGTAAATCTGTGAAAAATGGCTCTTAAAATGTAAGAAGCAAGAGAGAAGAGAAATACAGAGTCGTGTTTGTGGCCTCAGTATGTGACCTGAAAGGGTGAACCGAATATGTTTAAATTTTTTGTCTGGCCAAAAGATGGTCATAAAAAAAGAGGTACTATGGTACTACGCTTCACGTCTCTTGGTTTACAGATCTTATCCCTCTCCTCTTTACAGAAACTCTCTAAATCCTTTAAGTTTCCTGACTGCCACTTGGAAAGTTGAAACTTCAGCTTCCTCCACAGATTTTCTACAGTACTGAGGTCTGGAGACTGACTAGACCGCTCCGTGATCTTATAGCACTTCTCCATTAGTACATACTCAGACTGGCTTGACGGGACTCGTTTTCCATTGCAATCAAGTACCACCTAATGTGCGTGGGGTCATTACAGCAAAGTGTTTTTTTGGTCACACTCCCATTTCAGCACCTCAGTTGATGCCACATAACTTGATTTTAGTTTCATCTCCCGACACTAAAGTCTTCTCTGAATCATTTAGATGTTCACTCGCACTTGAGATGGGCCTATACTTGGGGGACCTATAAGTGCCGTAAGATTTTTGTCTATTACAGCATGGTGGGTTATCAATGTTTTTAGTAACTGTGGCCCCAACTGCCTTCAAGGCATTAACAAGCTTACTCTCTTCTAGTTTTGGCTGGTCCAACAACTTTCTCATAACCATCCTCACTTCAAAAGAAAGGTCTAGAGCTGCAGGTCTACAATCTTGTCCCTGTCGATCTTTGACAGTTCTTTGGTCTTGCCCATGGTGCGGACTGTAGACCTGAAGAAGGTCGATGATCTTGTATTGTCCCTGTAGACCTCAGTAAAAAGTCCTTTGAGTGCTCTTTGGTCTTGCCATGATGGTGTAGAAGTTGGATTGGAAGAAACTGATACTGTGGACAGGTGTGTTTTTTACACAAAATAAACTGAGATCAGGAGTATCTGTAACTGATTAACTGCCATCCAATCTGTGTGAACCACAATTCTGGTTTGGTTATAGGGGAACAGGAGATTAAATAAATATTTCCACCAGTGTCAAGATTTTTGCTGCTTTAAATTCTTAATCTGGAAAATGTTCCTGTATTCCTTTCTCCAGGAAACAACGAGGATCCTGTTTGCCTGTTTGCTGCTTGTGATGCTCTTTTCCATTGGACTATCAAAACTAGCTACTCATCAACTCAAATGGCCGCAGAAAGAAGCCCCTTATGAAAAGTTTATACGACAACATGTAGATGCTAAGATGAGTGTGGAAAAATGTGATACAGAAATAAATAAAAGGCAGATATATGATGATAACAGCCGTTGTAAGTTTACTAACACATTCATCCTTAGTAATAACAAACGGGTCAAAGTCATTTGTAATGGCCGAGGATCACCTTATAATACTTCCCTTACAATGAGTAATGAAACGTTTAGTATTGTTATATGTAAACTAAAGAATAAAGACAGGAAACCCCCATGTCAGTATAATGGCAGACTTAACCGTAACAGAAGAGTTGTGGTCACGTGTAAAAACAAGTTACCTGTGCACTATGAGAATGACATCATGACTTTTGAATCCAATAACGCAGCTATAGAAAAAATCCCCATGCGCTCTAATTCTGTACCCACAAATATGCATTTCTGAGATAACAAAAGAGCAACATTTACCATCAGCTCTAACTAAAAGTGACTGGAAACATCTTCCATATTATAAGTTTTTACTTGAGCCTGTCTTTTAAGTGCATACATGATTTGCATGTGTTCAACTTCAATTTCCACACATATTGTATGAAAAACAGTTATGTGTTAAAATAATGTGAAAGGGGATTTTGGTAACTTTTGGATCCAGCTTGCTTCTAATAAATGATTTATTGTCTGATAACAGAGTAAATGTGTAAAAAAATGTTCTTTGAACACTTCAAACCTCAGGACTCACGAGTTGACATGTCTTTGCTCAGTGCCCTGTGTGTTTTTATATTTTATATGATTTTTTGTTGTATTGACAAATTTACTTGTATAATTAGAATCCACTATGTACTTATTTTGTCCTCAATTACAATAAACAAACACAGCACAAAAAAGCAAACACAATAAAAACTATTTGCTGCTTCTGAACCATTTTTTCTAGTATTTTGTTGCTGATGGATAAAACTCAGGCTCAGGAGGTAGAGCTGGTCGTTTACAAATCAGGTTGCTGCTTCACTTCCAGGCTCCTCCACTCTCTATGTCAAAGTACTGTACGTTCCGCACTACAAGGCGCTCTAAAAATCCTTTAATTTTCTCAAAAATCAATTGTGCACCTTATGTATGAATTCTGGTTGTGGTTACTGACCTCGAACTGATTTTATGTGGTACACAGAGCTCAAAACCTGTCAAAAAATGTTGCACTACGACTTTGGCAAGCTACGAAGCCGCACTGCTTGATGGATTGTCGGAGCATTAGGTTATCGTAGTCATGAGCCTCACAGAGTAATCTGGCTCCAACAAACACTGCAGCATCACTGAGAGTTAACAACTGTCTAAATTCTGTCATCTTTAATAAAATCATCAGCTTTGCTGCTTTACCAGGTGTAACAATTAAGTTTAACATCCAGGCATCCATGGAAACAGACTTTATTAAATTTAACGGAGTTAGAAGTTATCAGGAAGTTAGCTCGCTAGTTTCCACCTAAACATCATATTCTATGTTCTGACTGAGACATTTCTGAAAAATTAAAGTGTACAGCTCTGCTATCACTTCCAACATAAACGAAGACAGAAAACTAAACAGCAGTGATGTTGGGTACTGCAGTTTGACTAGCTGGTATATAATGATGTGGTACGTGATCGCTAGTGACACAGTTATGTTAGCATAACATAAACACAGTGAAGCTGGAGGATGAACGCTAAGTTTTTTCCACTCAATAAAAGTTATTGTGAGGGTTCCTGATGGTTTGGGACAAATGCAGTCGCATGGCAGGATGCTGTAAACGGACCAAACTTCAGTCAGGAGAACAACTGAGATAATCCATCCACAATACCAGGTTAGTCATTAATATACTGCAACAACACGGGAATAGAGCAGCTGCGAGAGAATTCAACATTAATGAATCAATGGTTTACAATCAATGGTAGGTAGCAAGAAGAATGAGTTAAGTAAAGTTTGACTTATCTGACTGTTTTGTTTCGCTTTATGCGCCTTATGGTTCGGAAAATAGAGTATCCTTGAGCAAGATTCATAAATAAAGTGACACTAAATGAACTTTTTTGTTTAAAAACCAAGTGTGATGAATATGAGTACAAATTTGCAGCAAATCCTATTACAGCTCCTCATATTCTTAAGAACAGATGATCTGTTTAACTGAGCCTTACTTTCAGTAAGTCACTCGGTGTTGCATGTAAATTAAATTCAGACTGCTGACCCATCATCCACGTGCCCTAATCAGGTAACAGTCCAAATGGCTGTTTTATATGTGTCACAGTCGCAATGCTGCTTATAAGTTATATTCAGACTGATGAGTCTTCACTGATGTCCCTAAAACAAGTAAAGCTCCAAATGTGGATGCTGTTGCTTCTTCAGTTATTACTTCTAAATATTTTGAAATGCAGGCATCTCATGTTCCAGTTATGTAGCCTAATGTAACACAGTCATTGCTCTCACTGCTACTGCTGCAGATATCAGGGTCAAAAACTGTGTGGCCCCCACCCATGCACACACCAGAATGAATGAACCCTTCCTGTATAAATGCAGTCCCTCGAGACGTGACTGCCCCTCAGCGTCTGTTTATTACACCAAAGCAAGTTTGAGAACAAAAAGAATAAATGGCTCTCTGTTGCTTGTTGATGTGTTTCTATGCACGAGCACCCTGTGGTGTTAATGATGACCATGTCTCTCAATTTGAAATGACTCCCACAAAGTTACATTTTTGTCCTTAATGTGCTTTTAATTCTATTAACAGACTGCTGACTGTAGCTCTGATATACATTAGTTTTATAATATTAAGGAGAAAACTGGGCGTCTCTGTTCAATCATTAATTGATAAATAACCTCTTAGTTCACTTCTCTCAGTCCTGCTGTGTGAAAGTTGAAAAAATATGAGGTCTGAATTCAGCAACAGGTCACATGATGTGTTTTCTGTTGATGATGACAATGAACACGGAGCTGTTACCCAATGATTTCTCTAATAGAGTAAAAAGATGTTTTAATGGACCAACACTGTGTTCCCAATAATCACAACAGTAATGCAGCTGTATCTCACATGCAGAGTTGTCTGTTGTTGATGTCTGTAAGTTGTAAAGCAGTTTAATCACAGCGCAGAGTAAATGTTTTTTCTTACGTTTCTCAGCATCTCTATCTATGAGTCACATTGTGGAGAAATCACCACAGCACTGTTTTCTTGTACACAACAATTAGGGCAAGAAAGGACAATGAATGTGTTGGTCTGTGTGAACACAGTGGCAACACTTAGTGTTAAAAATTAAAGTGCCCATATTGTCTGTGCTTTATTCACATCAAGTAAATAAGCAAATCTACTAATGTGACTTTAACAATGTTGCTGTGTAAATTATGAAGAAGGTTGACTTTAAGTGGTCCTGACTCCTGATAGAAACATTGCTTTAGACCTATATCTTGGCAGTGTAAAAACAAATCTTTTGGTGCCCCCTCCTGGCAGACTTTTTGTGTACACGCAGAGAGAGACAAAAACTCACATAAACATGTTTCCTGTGTATAAAGAGCTAACAGAAAGGTACTAATGAGGCTGAGCTTCTATGAGCACTGCAGCATCACTATATGACACAGTTCCTGGAGTGGGATGTCACTGACCACTTCTAGATCTCACCTCTCTCACAATCAGCTGATGTCAGTTCATGTGATCAAAGTGGAGAATCTGTAATGCACAAATCTTTCTTTTTTTGAATCTTTATTGCACAAAAGGACAGGATTGAAATGGTAAAGTGCAAACTGCATCCAGGACAGAATAAGCTGCATTATAGAGCACAAAATGTAAATGCTGGTAATTGATATTTGATAATGATAATGATGGAGAAATCCACCATTCTGTCAAATATCCTGTATAACTGCTGCAGTCATCGCTGTTGGATTCTAACACTGACAGCTACTGTTACATTTTTACTCTTACATAACTCCAGTAGTTGGATGTTTATCGTCATGTTTTCTAAATGTTGTTTTTGATACACTCACTAATAAAGATGTCAGGCTTACATTTGCTCTGTCTTTCAGTAAATAGTAAACAGCATAAATTCTCTGTATTAGTGAGATAATAGTTCATGTGGTTTGTTTAGATTATACTGAAAGTTCAGTGTTAGTTGTCTTTGCTTATTCCCACACATGGAGCAGTTAGAAATACAATGCAGTCCAGATGAACTCCATCACTAACTCTGACCTCAGCACTAAGACAAAATGTGTAGCTTCTTACTTCATCAATGATTTTAAAACCAGCGAGTGTTTGTGGTTTTACAAGAGCTTTGTTTTCAGCATAAAAAATTCTCTGGAGCAACAACTTTTTTTGTAGATTATTTATTGAATGCTGAAAGACAAGCGATGACTGTGACCTGAGAGAACAGGATGAACAGCCAGTTAGAAAAAAGATCAGAATGTAATGTTTACTTATGCAAGTGAGACAAGAAAGTCAAAAGTTGTTTCCGTAACTCTTTTTCCACAATAACTTTGTATTCACTTAACGATAATATTTCCGTTATTATTTATGCAAACTTTACAAAGTGTTAGAATTTCAAATCTGAAGAAATCCAAAACAACATCATGAAACAATGATAGAAAGATCACAGTGAGTACAGAGCAGCTCTCAAATCAAAAGCAGCTTTGCAGGTGTACAGGTTGAAGATCATTGCTGATTTTCTCACATGAAATTTCAATATGCTTCTTTATCTTTACGCCTTTGTATGTTTTGTCATATTGCAGTTTGCAGTGCAAAATCTCCATCTCTTCAGAGCTTCTATAAGATTGTCATTTTTATAAACACGTTTTTTTTGGTTTTTTTTTTTTTTTACAAATATCTTTAACCTTGTCAAAAGTACTAATGATGAAGGTCAAAGGAGTTTGCAAAGAAAAGCGTCTGGACTTCTTTAAGTTGCTTGAAGACGTTTCACCTCTCATCCGAGAAGCTTCTTCAGTTCTAAGGTCAAATGGCCGAGAGTCCCAGATTTAAACCCAGTGGGAGTATCCCCCCAAAGAGGGACAAAGGACCCCCTGGTGATCCTCTAATCACATGCGACAAGGTGTGAAAGCGGGTGTGGTACCTAATCAGCCAGAGTTTCGGGTGAGCTCATTGTGAAACCTGGCCCCACCCTATCATGTGATTTCCTGAGGTCAGATGGCCCAGGATATGAGTGGGCGTTAAGGCGTCTGGGGAGGGAACTCAAAACTGGATTATAGATGGCAGACAGTTGGTGTCGTAAACCACCGCCTCTGTTCAAAGATGGTCGCTCACAGTGGACATAGATGGCCTCTTTCACTCCTCTTTCAAACCATCTGTCCTCTCTGTCCAATATGTGAACATTGGCATCCTCGAAAGAGTGACCTTTATCCTTAAGATGCAGGTGGACTGCTGAGTCTTGTCCTGTGGAGGTGGCTCTTCTATGTTGTGCCATGCGCTTGTGAAGTGGCTGTTTGGTCTCTCCAATGTAGAGGTCCGGGCATTCCTCACTGCACTGTACAGCATACACCACGTTGTTCAGTCTGTGTTTTGGAGTTTTGTCTTTCGGGTGAACCAGTTTGTGTCTGAGTGTGTTGCTGGGTCTGAAGTACACTGGGATGTCGTGCTTGGAGAAAACTCTCCTGAGTTTCTCTGATACACCGGCTACATAGGGGATGACAATGTTGTTGCATCTGTCTTTCTTATCCTCCCTCGCTGGTGTCTGATCTTCTTTTCTGTGCCTCTTTGCTGACTTTATGAATGCCCAGTTAGGATAACCGCATGTTTTCAGTGCTTCCTTTACATGTGTGTGTTCCTTCTTTTTCCCTTCAGGCTTAGAGGGAACAAGTTCTGCCCGGTGGTGTAGGGTCCTAATTACTCCAAGTTTGTGTTCCAGAGGGTGATGGGAGTTCTACGATGACCTGGATGACTGAGAACCTTCACAGACATACTAATGATGAAGGTGTTTCTTGATTTATGTTTTCCATTAACATCTTTGATCTTCCTGTCTTCTATTAGTTTATCACATGACTTTTCTGTTTCAGGGTTGATGATATGCTGGTTTTTGAACTTCTTAACACGTTTGTCATCCACACAGAGCACAGTGACCGAGAACACCACCAGCAAGAAAATGGAGAGCTTCATATTTCTGTTTTAAAGACAAAAAAAAAGAACACTGATAAGAGTGAGTATGTAAAGTAGTCGTTTTTTTGTTTGTTTGTTTCTGAAACATTTTACCATGCTTTCAACATGCTTACACATTAAAACACATCTAATATTACAAACTGGATGATCCCAGTTGGATGAACCAAAACAACAACTAGTAAAGATGTATTACTTTTACCTCTTTCTTCAGTTAGCGGAGTGATTTGTTGTGCAGTGCAGTGTTTGGTGGGAGTCGGCTCTCTGACGCAGGGATCAATGAAGATGAAGGAAATTCTCTGTAATGTCAGATTAATTGCTATGAGTTAATAAACTAAATGGGTGAATGAACAGCAGCTGCATGTAAGATCAGTTTGAATGAAGATGAATATTTGTTTAAACAAAAATTATGTAAAATTGACTGTATGTGATACATGCAAGTAAAATGAATAAATCATTGACCTTTGATCAATGATCAGTGGTCTAGGAAGCTAGTCACTGCTCCGGGTCACCAGGTGAACCCAGAATCTACATTTTTACTTTTCTCCTTTAGAAATATCAGGACCAGTGCTTGATGTTATTTTATTTATTTCTAAGTGCATTTTTAGGACAAATTCTCAGCAAAATGCAAATGTGTTAGGTGTGTCTTTACATTGTAATTACATTACACCGCAAGTTTAGATCCAAAAAATATGTATTTTTAAGTTGCGTTTTCCAAAAGACATTTAGTTTGTAATCACCTCAAGGGTTGGAAATCAGCCATGATAGCTCATGTAACATCTGCTTGTGTCTTGCTGAATTAATCTAAATCAGTTTAGAGGAACAGCAGCACATGTCAACTGAACACAGCCTGTGCACAGAGACTGGAGCTCACAATAGAAACTTCAAATATTTAGCTGTTGAGGTCAGTTGGCCTGTTTACAATGTTAACAACAGCAAATAGAACTTTGTTTTTCTCTACTTGTGTTCTATATAACAAATGTTCAACATATGATATTCATTATAATTATAATTTAAGTTTAAATGAAGTTTTATTATATTAATAATGAGATTTGTTTAGCAAAATAGATGGTAGATAGATGGGAAAAGGCCCTAAAATGTACTCAGAGTTACTCAAAAAAGTAAATTTTAGAGATTTAGAGTTGAATCAGTTTCTCAAATGTTACTAGACTAATTTTAACACAAGCACCTGTACTTCTGCTTAAATGATAAATATATGTATTTTACCATGTCTGCACACACCACAAGATGGATTTACACTTACAGGTCAATAAAGTTTTGACCAATGAGACTATTTTCTTTGTAATTTTGCCACGATATGTCACACAGTGGATGTTAAATCAAATATCAAGACGTGATTGAAGAGTACATTTTCAGCTTTACTTCATGGACTTTAAACACATATTGTATTACCTGTTTAGAAATTACAACGATTTTATGCATAGTCTCCAATATTCAGAGGCTCAAGAGAAATTGGACAAACTAACATCATTTTAAATATAACAATTGTTTTTAATACTCGGATGAAAATTATTTGCGGTTAATGATGACCTGAAGTTTCATTACACTCAAGTAAAAGGTTATACAAAAGCAAACAGATGTAAAATTTAAGTTAAGTTAAAATATAACAATTGTAAAGACTGACCTGTGTGTAGCTGAGGATCACCCAAAAGGAATCATAAAGGAAAACCAAGGAACAAAAGTAAAAATGAGCCTCAATTTCTATATCAGCTCTTTTTATACTACACAACTGCCTTAGTCACGAATAGCTCAAATGCACATAGCAACAGCTTAGCAACCACATTTCCTGTCAGCTTCGTGTCTTTGAGCCCATATATGGGATATAAACAACTGCACAACTGCACATTTTCAACTGCACAATATTAATTAGCCATTATTTGGAAGAGCTGTATTGTTGATTTGTCTGCTATTCTCAATGTATGATGAATGACAGGGGAGGGAGTGTTCGCCCTGTGCACCAAACCGGTCAGGACCGGCCCTGCCTGCAGTTGTTCAGGTACAAGTTGATCGTCTGGAACAGCAGGTGGTGAAGATGTCTTTAATGAATGAAACGCTCTGAAGGTGGTGAATGACTACAGTAAATCCATTATAAAACTGGATGGGCAACATCTGATACTCAGTTTGAATGAAAAAAATATACAACCAATATCAATAAAGACTCTGTGCGTGTAGCTTAAGCTCACAGAACCCAGGTGATTGCAGGATGTTTTGAAGCTCATGTCTGGATAGTGAATGTGAGAAGAAAAGTGTGACAGGAGAGTTCAGTGACACCTTCTTGGAGGTATTCAACATGAACCTTTCATAAAAAAAAGATGATTAATATACAAATAATACGTTTTTACCAAATGATAAGTGAAGACTCGAGAAGAGCAGAGATCACGTCTCGTGCAGCTGTTATTAAATTCTACCAGAGCAGGTTATAGTTCACTCCTGTCACAGAAATATAAATACTGCTTGGATTGGGCACTTGAGGTTTTATACATTTGAGCAGCACCAGCACAAATAATCATTTGCATCAGTTAACAGTTAAGCCCACAATTAATCACCCCCTCCCTGTTTGTATGTTTTATGAAGTGGTCTCCATCCTCCAACCTAATTTATGTAGTGAAACACTGAAAACTGTTGCAAATGAGTAAAGAACTGTAGAAGTATTAAAATGTTTTCACTTTTATTTTCATGTCCGTGTTCATTATTATTCATACGCTTTGATTTTTTCTTTTTTTACATTTTCTTTCATTTTTTATGAAGTACACAATTAGTTTAGTTATAAATTGAAAATTCATTCAGCCCTCCAAATTTTTTAAAATCACGTTAATCGTGATGATGGCATTAACGTTGACAGCCCTAGTTTTATTGGTTTGTTTTCATTTTGTTTTATTTTGCAAGCTGGTTATTAGATGCCGCTGCAGCCAGCAAGAGAACCCCCCCGCCGGCCTGCCCCTCTCCTCCCTGTGCAGCAAGCAGCAGGACGCACCTCACAAATGAAAGTCGCCTTTACTCCCCGCAAATGGGCAATAGAAAACCGATCGATAGGCTACCCATGCAATCCTCAAAATGCGCTGGCATGATGTCGGGGCAGCATGGGTGCTAGCAATTTTTTTTTTTTTGCCGATGGCATGATGCCACCCCCACCATGATGTCGCCCATATCAAAAACCGCTACTGACCGCAGGTTAACCAAACAACCACTCATCAGTTAATTTCCTAATTTGGAAATGTTTAAAATAGAAGTCACACAAATAACTCATTTAGCTGATATTGTTACCAAGTGCAAGACGGCTGTGCTGAAAGTTCACTGTGTCTACAGTTCTGTTTAATAGTTTTTATCTCAGTGTTCGTACAAACCAGGGGCGATTTTCGCCCATTTTTAGGGCTGCTTCAGCACCCCCAAAATGAATCAAAGCACCCCCGAAGATTTCTTACTTTTTTGACAATATTTGCCGTTTGTGTGACACACTACTAAAAATATAAAAAGCATTCAGTACTTGTTTGAGACGTAACATTTTAACAACAAAAGTATAGATACCCCCCCTTCCCCCTCCCAAAATGGTTTGCTCCAGCTCGCCTCTCCCCTGCTCTGGCTCTAGCGCAGTTGCTGCCACAGCGATGGTGGCTGAGACGCAGCGGAGCGGAGGTGTGAGATTCTGGCTTAAAACAGGACATACAGTGGCTTCCAAAAGTATTCGGCCCCCTTGAACTTTTCCACATTTTGTCACATTACAGCCACAAACATGAATCAATTTTATTGGAATTCCACGTGAAAGACCAATACAAAGTGGTGCACACGTGAGAAGTGGAACGAAAATCATACATGATTCCAAACATTTTTTACAAATAAATAACTGCAAAGTGGGGTGTGCGTAAAATTGTCTGTAGCTTACTGTTGTTGCTGTTTGAAATGGAGTGAGAGAAGCTGGTTGTTATGTCATATGTGCATGTGCAGATATTAAACCCAGGAGCAACATTCAGGTAAAAGTGTAAGATCAAATTATCCGTCAATAAAGGATAATGTTGGATCAGTGTTTCAATATTTATATCTCTTATTAGATGTTCATGTGGTTTGGTTATTTACCTTTTGGTTGAAAGTACACTGAGAGAGGACTTTTTTTTATTAGTGATCTTAATAGTATTTGTTTTTTCATATTAATGTAATTTTTTCATCTAATTGAATACAATCTATTTGTGTATGATTGTCAGTCCAAAGAGGGAGAGAGGAAAGAGGGAACGTGAGGAGAAACAAGGTCAGGAAGAACCAGGGAAGAAAACAGACAGGGAACAGTGACAGGCAAAACAAACTGTTAACCTGTTTGAGAGAGTTGATCACCAAAAAGTTATAGACAGATTTGCCAACCTCAAGGTGAGGCGACATAGGTTAAAATAAAATAAAAAATCTGCAGAGCCATAGTAGTATCTGCAGTAAAGATCTTTTCATACATTGTATACATTGTACCCTAGGAAAAGTTGCCTCCATTTTTATAATTTTTTTATCAATATTTTGTACATTTGTACATTTCAAGGACTATTTTTGGAGTGTATTTTTATATATCTGTATTGTATTATACATACACATTAAAAGTTAATCTCTGTCCAAAAAATGCACTCAGTTTACTTCTTACTCACTATGATCATCATTCATCATTTTCCCCCCAGTAATTAAGGTTAGGATATGTATTTTTTTTTTATTCCAATCATTCTTCATTTGCAGCATTTAAATAACCTTTATCAGATTTGATGGTTTTGTTACAAACTTTTCAAAAAAGTGTTTTGTTTTTCTTTCACAAATGTGGGGATTAAATTGTGTTAAAATGTACAAAACAGTGATGTCATGTTTTGTGACAAGGACCCAGGCACAGAGAGACTTGATGAATTTAAGAATCTTATGATTTAATAAAGAAATTTGCAGACTTACACAGAGATGGTAAAATTATGATGACTGATAATGGAGATGAAGACAACAGACGATGAGGACAGGGAGGAACAGGGGTTTAAATGCACCAAGGAGACAGTCAGAGGGAACTCGGGACAACTGGAGACATTTAAGGATGCAGGGACTGACAGAGACAGGGAAGAAGTCTCATCGTGACGAGTAAAGTTTATCTTGCCTGGCTAGGCAGCTCTCTGGGTGCTCAGCACCCCCAAAGCTCTGATCCTAGAATCGCCCCTGGTACAAACCAAATCAAAGCAAACATCTTGTGTCCAGCATATCCACTATCCAAACCACCTCAGCCTTGTTTCTCCAACTCTGTCACGCCTGATCTCGTCTCATCTCTGAAGCTAAACAGGGTTGGGCCTGGTCAGTGCGTGGATGGGAGAGCCCCTGGGAATACCAGGTGCTATAAGCTCTTTGCACTTCTACACACAGACTGCAGAGGGCGCTGCTGCTCACTCAGTGAAGCCAGGTTAAATTAATCTCTTCCATTTATTAACTGAATTCTTTTTTCTTACCCTTCCCAGATCAGGGAGTACAATCCTAGCTAAGGTCGAGTAGAAAGCAGGCAACTATTAAAATTCTTCTCGATCAGTCAATCAATCAAGCCTTTATTTGTCACATGCAAAGTTTACACCTGCAGTGAAATGAGACTCCTCCCCCCCCCTCCCCAACCAAACATACGTAGCACAGACATCACATGGGGAGACCTCTACTCATACTGGGCTCCTTGTGGGAGGTCAGCATGAGAACAGAAAACGAAAAAAAAACTCCCCTACACAGAGAGCACATACATCTCCACATCACAACACCATCAGCCATCCTGCCCTGCAGCTATTAATCCAGCTCTGGGCCCAGACCCACCGCCTCACCTTGGAGATTAGCGTTCCAAGGCGCCTTCCATATTCGACTGTGCTAATATTCACTCGTTTTGTACAGATGCTGCCATCTCTTTCCTTCACCTTTTTGCTTCTTTGGTGAAGAGAACCCCATTCTCAGATGATAAAGGTATGATCGATCACATCTTGAGTCTGAGGGAGTGACTGATCTATTATCACTGATCTGTGACCATAAATATTTTTTTCTGTATTATTGTGTTATCATCTTTAATTTTGCCATATTTTGTTGTAATGTTGATGTTTTCTGAGCTAACTTAAGAAATTGTTTCATTGTTTCATTTTAACTTCATTTACCCTTTTTATTATTAATTTCTATGTCTTGTTTTCTGTTAATGCTGCATTTATTTACATATTTTCCACATATGTATGCATTCAAGGTTCATGAAACTGAGCTGGAGATGAAACAACTAAGAGTTTCATTAGGAGTGAGTGGACAAGATTAGAAATGAATACATCAGAGGGACACCTTAGAGCATTTTGGAGACAGAGTTGGAGAAACATGGCTGAGATGGTTTGGATAGTGGATATGCTGGGCACAAGATGTTTGCTTTGATTTGGTTTGTCCTAACACTGAGATAAAAACTATTAAACAGAACTGTAGACACAGTAAACTTTCAGCACAGCCGTCTTGCACTTGGTAACAATATCAGCTATATGAGTTATTTGTGTGACTTCTATTTTAAACATTTCCAAATTAGGAAACTTACTGATGAGTGGGAATACCAGGTGCTGTAAGCTTTTGCCCTTCTACAAACAGACTGCAGAGGGCGCTGCTGCTCACTCACAGAAAACAGAATCAGAAAAAAACTTCATTTCAACGCTTATAAAAAGAATGCATTTAGTTCTTGTGTAAAACTTGATAATCATCTCACTGTATCTACTTTTCTGGTGTGTATTTTCCAGCAGCGGTTTAGCTCAGTGTCATGTGTCTGACATTTTGTGGATGTCAGAGAGCATCATTATTATTTCCTAACTTTAGGTTACAAAACAGGATGAAGACTGATCTTTACTCACAGTAAAGATCAGTCTTCATCCTGTTTTCTATTTTGCAGACCCTTATTGATGAGCCACAGCTGTCAGTCTGTTATTTTCTCCCCCTGATATCTGTAACTTTATCATTTAAACTGTTGATATGGCTCAAAGCAGCCCCATTAATTTTGTAATTGACTTTTGTTTCCTCCTTTCTCCTCTTTATTATTTACTGCCAATATATTGTGAGTTTATATCAGCATTTGAGCAAAACCTGGTGAGGATTTAGAAGAGCTTCAACATCCCATTATAATTTTAGTATTGCACAGACAACATAAATTACAACCTAATCCAATCTGAAGACACAATTGAAGCTTCAGACATTCATCTGTTGACGGTGAAACACTGCCCTCTGCTGGACTCCAATAAACAGATGATACTTTAAAATGAGGCAGCATCAACAAGCTGTCTGCAAAAAAAAAAAAAATATAAGAACAAAATTTGCATGAAATACAGAACTCATTGATTCTATGAATCAAAAACAGTTAAGCACTCTGTAGTATTCTACAGAAAGAGGAATTTCTCGGCACAGTACTGAGTAACTTGTCAACCATGGAGAAGGCACAGTGTCCACCTAAAGCCCTTATTTACAAAAAACAGAGCAGTTTTTTCGCATGGCTCAAGGTGAAGGTAATGCTGTCATTTTCATATGACTTATTATGGGCTTCAATCTCATGGTGAAAAATTAAAAAGTACACACACATTCAAATCTTTTAATACGGGGTTGTACAATGTCTTAAACTGACATGGCTAATGCCTATTAACTTCTCATCAGTGATCATGGGTGGAATAATGAAAATAATAATGAAGGAGGAGGACTACTAAAGTGAGTTTGCAATCCAACACAGAAACTGACCTTCTGAGATGGTTTTATTCTTTTATATTCAGTGTTACTCCAAATCCTCATCCTTGACTTATTACCAAAAGAAAAAAAATGTCATTATATGTTCTGATGACATTCAGTTGGATTTGATTTACACATCAGAGGCTTGTTCAAGTAACTGTATTCAAGTAGAGTGAAATAAAGAGCAGAAAACACTGCATGAGAAGCAATTCAAAACGTGACTTTTAGCAAAGCCGTGCTGTCACACTGTGGCTAGACTGAGGGTTTGTCAACAGTCTGATGACACTGTATCAGAGACTTGTCTTTAACCACTTTGTTCTTTTCATGACCACAACTCAACACCTTGTGAGTGTTTGCAGCCTGGTAATGCACCGTGTGCCAAAACTGTGAACAACTGAATCTGTTCTGAGAGCAGAAGAAACTTCTATGAATGTAATAACTTTAGATGTTATCACACTAACTACATATGTTATAATGTAACACTTTGTGTCATGTAAAACCCTGAAGTCAAGGTTATAAATGGCCATGTTTGACTACTTTTGAGTTAACCTTTATTAATTTCACTTTTAAAAAATTACAGTTATTATTTCATTGTGACTAAATCTAAGCAGGAATGTTTTTTTTTTCTCTATAAAAACATTTTCAGTCAATTTTAATATGAATTGAAAAATATAAATTGTATATTTCAAAACTATGTTTAAGTAGCTCATGCTTTTTAACTGGACTTGGAGTATACATACATAATAAACTGGACTGGGTTAAGAACACCGCTGCACTCCACAGGAAGGGCCAGAGTCGTCTCTATTTTCTGAGGCAGCTAAGGACAATGCTCAGGATTTTTTTTACAAATCTGCTGTGGCCAGTGCCATCCTCTATGCTGTTGCATGGTGGGACAGCAGGTTGAAGGTCACAGGTGCCAACAGACTCAAACTGATCCGCAAGGCCAGTAATGAGTGGGGATGGAGTTGTACTCAGTCCAAGAAAAGGAGCACATTCAGTGAGAGACTGAGATTACCAAAATGCACCACTGAACAACACAGGAAATCATTCCTGCCCGTGGCCATCTCCCTGTACAATCTAATACACAGTACACAGTGCAATAGTTATACCCTTTTGCACACGCTCTACAGTAAAGTAACAAATGACAAAGTTTCAAGGTTATTGTTAAATGTCAATCATATATATTTCACCTCTGTAATATTCTTGATATTTATAATTGACCAATTTGTATTTATATTAGTTCCATTTCTTATATTTGTAAACGCTGTAATATATCGTATTATTTAATTAGTTTAATCTGTTACTGTTATTGTCTTGGAGAATCTGTAACCCACATATTTTCCTTTGGGATTATTAAAGTAATTCTGATTCTGATTATTCATTTTAAATATGAATATCACACCAGACAGCTTCTGTTATTCAGAAAGCACCTTTATTGCTTCAATGCAAATTAGAAGGTGATTAGCAGCCAGATGCTGCTAATCACCTGCATTTAAATAATTACTCATCAGCAAGTGTGAGCACCTCTATAAAAGCATGAGTTTTGGCAGGTGTGTGTTAAGACAATGTCAAATCTTCCCAGGAATGGATGTCCCAGAAAATTCACCCCAGGGTCAAACTGTGCAATGGTCAGAAAAAGCTCAAAAATCCAGAAGCTACATCTCAGACTCTACAGGCCTCAGTTAGCACATTAAATCTTAAAGTCCATGACAGTACAATTAGAAAAAGTTTGAATAAGTGTGGCTTGTTTGGAAGGGTTGCAAGGAGAAAGTCTCTTCTCTCTAAAAACAGCATGACAGCATGGCTGCAAGTTTGGTAACAAAGTTGCAAAGCATACCAGCACAAACACCTCATACCAGCTGTTAGTATGGTGGTGAAGGGGGGTGATGATTTGAGCTTGTTTTGCAGCTACAGAACCTGGGCCCCTTGCAGTCATTGAGTTTTCCATGAACTCCCCCGTATACCAAGTACTCTATATAGGCAAAACTGAGTTTTGGTAATGCAGCAGGACAAAGATCCCAAGCACATCAGCAGAGCTACAACAGAATCAAGGTGTTGGAATGGCCCGGTCACAGTCCACACGTCAACCTGAAAAACAGTGCTGGGAACTTAAGAGAGCTTTACATAAACAAATACCACAAACCTCAATGAACTGACGAAACAATGTAAAGAATTGTGAGTCAAAAGTCCTGCACAACCGTGTGACAGACTAAGAGTCATACAGAAACAATTTGGTGACACTACTGCTGCTAAAAGGTTGTTCTACAACCTACTCACTCATGGACTGTGCTTAGTTTTTCAGAGTATGCTATAGATTCCCATGAAAACACTCTTTTCCACCTGACTGTATCCTTGAAAAATGATATAAAGTAAAACTTGTATGTTTTGAAACTTACTAAAACAATATATGAAAGTGGCCACTTTCATGAGTAAATCATATAAGCCTTATATGATTCACTATATGAAGTAGGCCAAATCTGATGCAAGTCTTTTATAAGTTTTTTCCATATGGGTTTGTTTGTTTTCTTGTGACTGTGCTATGAGGATTAAGTTAGGATTTTCTTAACAGTGCAGCAGCAGCTTGAGAATGCTGCTTGGTTAACAGGAAGTTTTAAAAGACCTGATCAAATGTCTTACTGGAAATATTTGGTAAGTTAAACAGCAAAAAATATAAATGAGAACATTGTTGAGACAGCAAAAGTTGAACTGAAAGGTGGTTTATTGTGTTTATTCTGGTGGTTTTACTATTTTATTTTTTATTTCACTCTCACAAAAAGCTCTGCTGTACATCTGTGAAGACAAATACATACACAAGAGAATTTTATACCTTATAGCTCACAAGTAAAACAGACATGATCTGTGAACTCAGAGCAGAGCAAAACATTTGTTGGACCTGTGCCAAACAGTTAATTCTGTTCACCTGGACGTAGCGTTTTCAGTGGGAGAAGCGCTCCGTCACTCATCCTGCACTGAGTCAAAAAATGCCACAAGCCGCAACCTGTGTTTGAATTCAGACTTTCCATGTTGTCCAGTTTCAGGCAAGGGAACTGAAAAGTGTGCTGAGGATAAATGATCAATTAGGCAGATGTAAATGAACAACAGCTACAGGCTGGAGGCTCTGACATCACACCTGATGGAGAACCTGGAGAGCTGGTCCTTGCTGAACTTCGGCCCCAGGTGAGCTCACTGCTGAACTCCTTCCAGTTCACCTACTACCCCAACATTACGGTAGATGATGCTGTCATCCAGCTCCTACACCGATCCCTCGCTCACCTGGAAAGTGTGTGGAGCACTGTGAGAATCATGTGCTTTGATTTCTCCAGTGTTTTTAACAGGATTATACCCACAATCCTGAAGGACAGGCCTGATTACACAGGTGTGGACCATCACCACATGGATCCTGGACTGTCTTACCAACCACCCTCAGTACATAAGGAATTATGTGTCTGAATGGGTGTTCTGCAGTATAGGCACCCCACAGGGAACAGTCCTGACTCCATTTCTATTCATAATATACACAGCAGACGTCTCCTACAACTTTGCTAAATGATTCCTGCAAAACTTCTGTGATGACTCAGCAAATATTGGTAAATGGGGACGACAGGAAGAACAGATCTGGAGACAAACTAAAGTGATTCCATGTCTCTTTTGAGTAAGCTTGGATGTTTGAACATATCCAGTTTGAGGTTTCAGGGCTCTAATTGTGCTATTGTGCTAAATGCTCACTTTTATGCAGCATTAATCGCATTGTTTTAATAGTGCTACATTTTACCTTGTCTCTGATTGGAGCAGGCGGCACTCACAGGGGTCGTGTTGTGTGGAAGAAGAGTTCAGCTGAACAACACATGACATATTACACCAAGTTAACAAAAACTAAGCCAAGTGCAGTTTTTTTAAATTCATTATTCTGGGTGTTTACCTAATTTTATTTTTAGACACATTTTATTTATTTATTTAAAAGTAATATTTTACAGAAAAGTTTTACAGAAAAATGCCTCTTTATTCTCTTCTATTGTAAAGCCAGCTGTGAATGACAACCTGCAGCTGCATGTGGTCACTGGTCACTGGTGTTTGCATTATGTTCTGAACCACAAACAGTGCTAAAGTTTCTTGGAACTGGTGGGCTAGTGATGTAGACACTGATGCTAGTGATTGTTTAAGGTGGGGCTACTGAAATGTTTAAAAACTGAAGCCCTCAGAGCCAAGTGTTATTTGTTCTTCTGTTACTGAGGTGACCTATAACCTGCTCAGGTAGAATTTAATAACAGCGTGTCTGAACTGTACTTTACTTGATCTCTGCTCATCTCCAGGCTTCACTTCTCATTCGGTAAGAACTTGTTGTTTGTTTATTAACTTTTTATAAACAACAGGCTTTTGTATACTTCCATGAAAGAGAGCGAAATCACTCTCCTGCCACACTTATTCTCACATTCACTATCCAGACATTGGCTTCAAAACATGCTGGCATCATCTGGGTTCTGTGAGCATGCATATCATACATAAGTAATGCAAGTACTGCATGTCAGGATGGAGGCCTGTCTTTACTGATTTATGTTCAGATAAAGTTTAACTTTAATTCCACCTTCAGGGCATTTCATTCACTGAAGACATCTTCACCACCTGCTCTTCCAGACAACTGACTAGTGCCTGAACACCTGCAGGTTAACCAACCAACCACTGATCAGTTAAGCAAAAAAAGGTATATGTTCTCATTTGGAAAAATCTGAATCACAAGTTTTATAAATTTCTAATATAATAATTACATTTAGCAAAAGATGTTGTCTCTTTGTGGTCCCATCTATTATCAATATCAGTGCTTACACAGCTGTGACGTGTATGAAGATAATATTTTTTTGTGACAGCTATTATCTAACTGCAGTCAGCCACCTGTGATCCTATGTATGGTTCGACTCTTGAACAACCAAAAAACCCACCAAGGTTATTTAAAAGGCTTATTCTCAGGAGGATTAATTTCCACTTGTTTACATAAACTTGTTTTCTTTTTTGCAATTAATTAAATAACAAAATGCAAAAATCATAACAATAAAATAATTTCCAAACATCCTATATCAAAAAAGACCAACTTTTATCCAAGGCTGCATTCATTTGAATAAGACCTTTGCTATATATGTGTTTATATTATTAAAACAAAATTGTTATTATTAGTGGTAAATGATTTGTTTGTTTGTTAGCTGCACCTCAGAGCAACAGGAAACATGTTGAACCATAAATAGTGAAGTAGATGCGCACATCGTTTTCAAGAGTAGGTAGCGGGATCAAAGTGCAGACGGCATAACGGTGTCAATATTAGACTGAAGGGGGGCTTCACATTTGTAGACACGCTCCAGTAACCTGCAGTCTTTACAGGTAGGACACACAAACATTAACCCGACTGGAACATCACTGTATGAAAATATATGATCTGTTTTTGTCTTAGCTTCAAACACTGTTTAAAATCAAATATTAAACTAAACCGCGGTAATTAGCTGTCCTGCAGAGCTGTGTGTAGCCATCAGTTAGAAAAATCAACAGGTCCTGTTCCCCCTGTGAAAAGTCGCTCTGCTGACTCTTGGTTAATTTCAAGCTCAGGTTAACTCTGTCTGCTTCTGTCTTTTCCTTTCTTGCTGGTTCTGCGCTTTCTGCTCAAGTCAGCCACCTCTGGCGCGCACGCTCTGCTGCGCATGCCCGACAGAGGGGGTGTACGCAGCGCGTGCACCTCAGGTGTACAGAAGCCTGCTTCCGCTTTTCGGCGTGTTTCAGTTTCAAAATAAAAGTTTTAAGAGAACGCTGCCAAATATTACGTGACGCTTGTAAATCTGTAACTAGGGGCTCGTATAACGTAAAAAGCAAGAGAGAAGAGAAACACAGAGTCGTGCTTATGACCTCGGTATGAGATTTTAAAGGGCGAATCAAACATGTTTAAAAAAAAAAGGTCATAATAAGAGGATACTATGTTTATCTGTTATGTTGTTCTATGTATTTAAATTTGATGCCAGGGGGGAAATTATTAGTTGACCCCCTGCAGTAAATAAAGAAGTCAACAGTTTCTAATGTTGATAGTTGTTTCATTTTAATGGAGAGAGAAAGAATATCAGCCAAAAAAAAACCAAACAAACATAAAATGTATAAACTGATTCGCACGTCACTGAGTGAAATAAATATCTCATCTCCAAGTAGCACGATGTTTCACGTCTCTTGGTTTACACAATTGGGCCCTCTCCTCTTTACAGAAACTCTCTGAATCCTTTAAGTTTCCTGACTGCCACTTGGAAAGTTGAAACTTCAGCTCCCTCCACAAATTTTCTACAGTACTGAGGTCTGGAGACTGACTAGACCGCTCCGTGATCTTATAGCACTTCTCCATTAGTACATACTCAGATCGGCTGCTGTGACTCAACTCATTTTCCATTACAATCAAGTACCACCTAATGTGCGTGGGGTCATTACAGCAAGGCGGCCCAATGCCCATGTTGTCATTTATAAGCAACACGAATCCCACAACAAAGGAAGACGTGGCAGCGATGATATATCTGTGGCTTGTGGTCACACTTAGGAACCACGGGGTTGTGCCGCTATTTCCTTTGTTGCAGGTTTTAAAAAAATTGCAGTTTTGATTTTAGTGAAAGACACCGTCTCATGACTCATCGAGTGCCGCGACTGACAAGCCAATCCGTGGCAAGCAGTCTGACGACGCAGTCTGACTGGTTGGAACTGCTAAGTCGTCCTGTAGCAAAACAGGCCCACATCATAATGTTTCCATCTCTCTGCTTGACTGCGGAGATGCTATTTTTTGTGTCACGCTTCTATTTCAAAAGGTCAGTTAAAGCCACATAATTCAAATTACGTCTCATCTCCCCACAGCACTTTCTCCAAAGTCTTCCCTGAATCATTTAGATGTTCACTGGCACTTGATGGGCCTAATTGTTTCTCCTTGAACAGGTGGACCTTGGAAGTGCCTCAAGATTTTAGTCTGTTACAATTCAATTCAATTCAATTCAAAAGTCGCCTCAAAGCGCTTTATATTGTACAGTAGATAGCACAATAATAAATACAGAGAAAAACCCAACAATCATATGACCCCCTATGAGCAAGCACTTTGGCGACAGTGGGAAGGAAAAACTCCCTTTTAACAGGAAGAAACCTCCGGCAGAACCAGGCTCAGGGAGGGGCGGCCATCTGCTGTGACCGGTTGGGGTGAAAGAAGAAAAACAGGATGAAAGACATGCTGTGGAAGAGAGACAGAGATTAATAACAGATATGATTCGATGCAGAGAGTCTGTTAGCACATAGTGAGTGAGAAAGGTGACTGGAAGGGAAAACTCAATGCATCATGGGAATCCCCGGCAGCCTACGTCTATTGCAGCATAACTAAGGGAGGATTCAGGGTCACCTGGTCCAGCCCTAACTATATGCTTTAGCAAAAAGGAAAGTTTTAAGCCTAATCTTGAAAGTAGAGATAGTGTCTGTCTCCCGAATCCAAACTGGAAGTTGGTTCCACAGAAGAGGGGCCTGAAAACTGAAGGCTCTGCCTCCCATTCTACTTTTAAATACTCTAGGAACAACAAGTAGGCCTGCAGTGCAAGAGCGAAGTGCTCTAATAGGGTGATATGGTACTACAAGGTCATTAAGATAAGATGGGGCCTGATTATTTAAGACCTTGTATGTGAGGAGCAGGATTTTGAATTCAATTCTGGATTTAACAGGAAGCCAATGAAGGGAAGCCAAAACAGGAGAAATATGCTCTCTCTTTCTAGTCCCTGTCAGTACCCTTGCTGCAGCATTTTGGATCAGCTGAAGGCTTTTCAGCGAGTTTTTAGACATCCTGATAATAAAGAATTACAGTAGTCCAGCCTGGAAGTAATAAATGCATGAACTAGTTTTTCAGCATCACTCTGAGACAGGATATTTCTAATTTTAGAGATGTTGCGCAAATGGAAGAAAGCAGTCTTACATATTTGTTTAATATGTGCATTGAAGGACATGTCCTGGTCAAAAATGACTCCAAGGTTCCTCACAGTGTTACTGGAGGCCAAGGTAATGCCATCCAGAGTAAGAATCTGCTTAGATACCATATTTCTAAGATTTTCAGGGCCGAGTACAATAACCTCAGTTTTATCTGAATTAAGAAGCAGAAAGTTAGCGGCCATCCAGGTCTTTATGTCTTTAAGACATTCCTGCAGTTTAACTAATTGGTGTGTGTTACCTGGCTTCATGGATAGATAGAGCTGCGTGTCATCTGCATAGCAGTGAAAATTTATGCTATGTCTTCTAATGATGCTGCCTAAGGGAAGCATGTATAATGTAAATAGAATTGGTCCTAGCACTGAACCCTGTGGAACACCATAATTGACCTTAGTGTCTGAAGAGGACTCTCCATTTACATGCACAAATTGGAGTCTATTAGATAGATATGATACAAACCACTGCAGTGCAGTACCTGTAATACCTACAGCATGTTCTAATCGCTCTAATAGGATATTATGGTCAACAGTATCGAATGCAGCACTGAGGTCTAGCAGGACAAGCACAGAGATGAGTCCACTGTCAGAGGCCATAAGAAGATCATTTGTAACCTTCACTAAAGCTGTTTCTGTGCTGTGATGAGCTCTGAAACCTGACTGAAACGCTTCAAATAAGCCATTCCTCTGCAGATGATCAGTTAGCTGTTTGACAACTACTCTTTCAAGGATTTTTGATATGAAAGGAAGGTTGGAGATTGGCCTATAATTAGCTAAGACAGCTGGGTCTAGAGATGGCTTTTTAAGTAAAGGTTTAACTACAGCCACCTTGAAGGCCTGTGGTACATAGCCGATTATTAGAGATAGGTTGATCATATTTAAGATCGAAGAATTAATTAATGGCAGGACTTCTTTGAGCAGTTTTGTAGGAATGGGGTCTAAAAGACACGTTGATGGTTTGGAGGAATTAATTATTGAAGTTAACTCAGAAAGATCAATTGGAGAAAAAGAGTCTAACTTAACATCAATGGTACTAAAAGTAGCTGTAGATAATATTACATCTGTGGGATGATTATTGGTAATTTTTCTCTAATGATAAAAATTTTATTTGTGAAGAAGTTCATGAAGTCATTACTAGTTAACGTTAAAGGGATGGTTGGCTCAGTAGAGCTCTGACTTTTTGTCAGCCTGGCTACAGTGCTGAAGAGAAACCTGGGGTTGTTCTTATTTTCTTCAATCAGTGACGAATAGTAAGATGTTCTGGCTTTGCGGAGGGCTTTCTTATAAAGCAGCAAACTATTTCTCCAGGCTAAATGATGATCCTCTAAATTTGTGACACGCCATTTCCTCTCCAGCTTACGAGTTATCTGCTTTAGGCTACGTGTTTGAGAATTATACCACGGAGTCAGGTACTTCTGATTTGAGGCCTTAGTTTTCACAGGAGCTACAGTATCCAGAGTCGTATGTAGTGAGGAGGTAAAATTATTAACAAGATAATCGACCTCTGTTGGAGTAGCGTTCAGATAGCTGCTCTGCTCTGTGTTGGTACAGGGCATTGAAGATGATAACAGTGGGTGGATTATATTCTTAAACTTAGTTACAGCACTTTCAGAAAGACATCTACTTTGATAAAGTCTACTCTCCACTGCTGTGTAATCAATTATTGTAAATGTAAATGTTATCAGGAAATGATCAGACAGCAGAGGGTTTTCAGGAAACACTGTTAAATGTTCAGTTTCTATGCCATATGTTAAAACAAGATCTAGAGTGTGATTAAAGTGGTGGGTGGGTTCTTTTACATTTTGAGAGAAGCCAATTGAGTCTAATAACAGATTAAATGCGATGTTGAGGCTGTCATTTTTAGCATCTACATGGATGTTAAAATCACCCACAATAATTATTTTATCTGAGCTGAGCACTAAATCAGATAAAAAGTCTGAGAAATCAGAGAGAAACTCTGTGTAAGGCCCAGGTGGACGATAGATGATAACAAGTAAGACTGGTTTCTGAGTTTTACAGCTGGGGTGGACGAGGCTAAGCATCAGGCTTTCAAATGAATTAAAAGTCTGTCTTGGTCTTTCGTTAATTAATAGGCTGGTGTGAAAAACTGCTGCCACACCGCCCCCTCGGCCTGTGCTTCGAGATTTCTGGTAGTTAGAATGACTCAGGGGTGTTGATTCATTTAAACTAACATACTCATCCTGCTGCAACCAGGTTTCTGTAAGGCAGAGTAAATCGATTTGTTGATCAATTATTAAGTCATGTACTAACAGAGACTTGGAGGAGAGAGACCTAATATTTAATAATCCACATTTCACTGTTTTACTCTTTGGTTCAGATGTGGATACTGTATTGTTCTTTCTTTGTGATATTTTATGTTTAAGTTGTTTATTGCTGGTTTTTGGTTTGTTTTTTGTCTTTTTGGGAGCTGACACAGTCTCAATGGAGATGGGTTTTTGGGGGGTAGCAGGAGGAGAGAAGCTGCAGAGAGGCGTGTAAGACTGGAACTCTGCTTCCTGGTCCCAACTCTGGATAGTCATATTTTGGGGGGTTTAATAAATCTGTCCATATTTCTAGAAATGAGAGCTGCTCCATCCAAAGTGGGATGGATGCCGTCTCTCCTAACAAGACCAGGTTTCCTCCAGAAGGTTTGCCAATTATCTATGAAGCCCACATCGTTTCTGGGACACCACTCAGACAGCCAGCAATTTAAGGAGAACATGCGGCTAAAAATGTCACTCCTGGTCTGATTGGGGAGGGGACCAGAGAAAACTACAGAGTCCGACATTGTTTTGGCAAAGTTACACACCGATTCAATATTGATTTTAGTGACCTCCGATTGGCGTAACCGGGTGTCATTACTGCCGACGTGAATTATGATCTTACTGTATTTACGTTTACCCTTAGCCAGCAGTTTTAAATTTCCTTCAATGTCGCCTGCTCTGGCCCTGGAAGACAATTGACTATGGTTGCCGGTGTCTCTAGCTTCACATGTCTGAGAACAGAATCACCAATTACCAGAGTTTGACCCCCGGCGGGTGTGTCGCCGAGTGGGGAAAAACGGTTAGACACATGAACAGGTTGGTGGTGTACCTGGGGCTTCAGTTTAAGACTATGCTTCCTCCTCACCGTCACCCAGCCGCCCCTCAGCCGCCACACAGCATGGTGTGTTACCAATGTTTTAAATGACTGTGATCCCAACTGCCTTCAGCTCATTAACAAGCTTCTCTCTTGTAGTTGTGGCTGATCCAACAACTTTGTCATGATTATCCTCACTCCATAAAGCAAGTTCTTGCATGGAGCTTGAGACGACTAAAGGTCATTTTAAATATCTTCCATTTCTGAATAAATGCATGAACAGTTGGTGCCTTTTCATTCTTGCAGAAGTCCATACACCTGTTCAGGCCTTGTGCCGGTCTAGAGTCTTTTCTCTATCGTCCCTTGACAGCTCTTTGGTTTTGCCCACAGTGGCACGAGATTGTAGACCTGAGCAAGATAATATTCTGTCTCTCTCCATTAAAATCAAACTAATACAAAATTTAGTGACTGTTCCTTTTTTGTTAATGAGCAAAGTTACAAATTCAACAGGAGATCAAATAATTATTTCCACCACTACAGTGACAAGATTTTTGCTGCTTTAAATTCTTAATCTGGAAAATGTTCCTGTTTTTCCTTCTCCAGGAAACAATGAGGATCATGTTTGCTGGTTTGCTGCTTGTGCTGCTCTTTGACACTGGACTCTCAAAACTAGCCAATCTTCAACCCAAACAGCAGCAGAATGAAACCCGTTATGAAAAGTTCAGACGGCAACATGTAGATGCTAAGATGAGTGTGGAAAAATGTGATACAGAAATAAAAAACAGGCAGATCTATGATGTTAATAGCCGTTGTAAGTTTACTAACACATTCATCCTTAGTGATGATAAAGAGGTCAAAGCCATTTGTAATGGTCAAGGAAGATATGATCGTAAGAGTCGCATGACAAAGAGTGTATCTAAGTTTAGTATTGTTATATGTAAACTAAAGAAGAAAAGAACCGGGGAACCCAAATGTCAGTATGAAGGCAAACGTCTCACTAACAGGATTATTCTAGTCAAATGTAAAGGAAAGTTACCCGTGCACTATGGTCGTGACATAATGACCTTTGCATCCAGTAACACAACTATAGGAAAAATCCCCATGCGCTCTAATTCTGTACCCACAAATATGCATTTCTGAGATAACAAAAGAGCAACATTTATCATCAGCTCTGACAAAAGGTCACTGGAAACATCTTGTTTGTTTTTATTTGTGCCGGTCTTATAAGCGCATACATGTTTTGCATGTGATCAAATTCAATTTCTAAACATATTGTATAAAAAACAATTAACCCCATTTTCACTAGGGATGACAAAAAGCATGTAGAAAAAATCCTGTATTAAATGTTACTGATAAAAAATAAAACAAAAACACGAACGAGTAAAAAAAAACAGCTTAATTTTGTTATTTGTTTATCTCATGACTGCTGATATATTAATAGCAGTGATTGTAGGATACAGATGTATGTACTACAGTTATGTGTTAAAGTAATTTGAAAGGTGACTTTTGGTAACTCTGGGATCCAGCTTGCTTCTAATAAATGATTTATTGTCTGATCACAGACTAAGTGTGTAAAAAATGTTCTTTGAACACTTCAAGCATCAGCACTCACAAGCTGACATGTCTTTGCTCAGTGCCCTGCATTTTATTTATATTTTATATGATTTTTATGTTGTATTTACCAATTGCAGTTTCAATGGCACTACAAACACAGCACAAAAAGCAAACTCAATAAAAACTATTTGCTGCTTCTGAACCATTTGTTCTAGTATTTTGATGCTGATCAATAAGCCTCAGGCTCAGGAGGTAGAGCGAGTCGTTTACCAATCAGAAGGTTGTTGCTTCACTTCCTGGCTCCTCCACTCTCTAGTTATCCCTGAGCAAGATTCATAAATAAAGTGAAAGTAAATGAATTTGTTTGTATAAAAAACAAGTCTGATTACTATGAGTACAAACTTGCAGCAAATCCTATTACAGCTCCTCATATTCTTAACAATAGATGATGTGTTTAACTGTAAGTCACTCGGTGTTGCATGTAAGTTAAATTCACACTGAAGGCCCATCATCCATGTGCCCTAATCACTTAACAGTCCAAATGGCTGCTTTGTTGAGTCCCACATATTGAGCACTTATTCTTATTCATATTCTTAATCTGTTGCAACAGTCACGATACTGCTTATAAATTATATTTAGACTGATGAGTCTTCACTGATGTCCCTAAAACAAGTAAAGCTCCAAATGTGGATGCTCTTGTTTCTTCAGTTATTACTTCTAAATATTTTGAAATGCAGGCATCTCATGTTCCAGTTATGTAGCCTAATGTAACACAGTCATTGCTCTCACTGCTACTGCTGCAGATATCAGGGTCAAAAGCTGTGTGGCCCCCACCCGTACACACACCAGAATGAATGAACCCTTCCTGTATAATTGCAGTCCCTCGAGACGTGACTGTCCCTCAGCGTCTGTTTATTACACCAAAGCAAGTTTGAGAACAAAAAGAATAAATGACTCTGTATTTGGTGCTTGTTGCTGTGTTTCTATGCACGAGCACCCTGTGACGTTAATGATGCCCTTCAATTTGAAATGACTCACAAAGCTACATTTTTGGCTTTAATGTGCTTTTAATTCTATTAACAGACTGCTGACTGTAGCTCTCTGATATACATTACATTTCTAATGCTAGGGGGATAAATGGCCGTCCCTGTTCATTCGTTAATTGATAAATAACCCCTTACTTCACTTGCCTCCGTCCTCCTATGTGAAAGCTGAAAACATGTGAGGTCTGAATTCAACAACCGGTCACGTGATATATTTTCTGTTGATGATCACAATGAACAACCAGCTGTGTCCTAATGATTTCTCTAATGGAGTAAAAAGATGTTTTAACGGACCAATAATAATAACGGTTCACAATAATAGGAACAGTAATGCAGCTGTATCTCACATGCAGAGTTGTCTGTTGTTTGCGTCTGTTCAACATAATAATCTCCTTTTCCAAATCATAGCCGTCATCTTCCAGCAGCCAAGTTGTTTTTCTGTTTTTAAGAAGATATAAAGCAGTTTAATCACAGCTGATAGTAAATGTTTTTTCTCACGTTTCTCAGCATCTCTATCTATGAGTAACACTGTAAAGAAATCACCAAAAACACTGTTTTATTGTACACAACAATTACAAGTAAATTAAAATGTGTCATGCACATACTACAGTTAAGACAAAAAAACTCAGACATTTTGCATATAAGGTCTCTGTTGCTACTGTGACCTTGTGGCCCTCACAGACTGAAACCTCTTTCACTTGGTTCACACCAGTGTTGGTCAAGTTACTTGAAAAAGTAATTAGTTACTAATTACTGATTACTTCTCCAAGAAGGTAATCCCATTACTTTACTGATCAGTAGCGGTTTTTGATATGGACGACATGTGCTGTTGCCCAGGGCGGCATCGTGGTGGGAAGCGACATCATGGGCATCGGCAAAAATAATGTTTAACGTGATTAAAATTTGTAATGCAGTTAATGCGTCTGGAGTGCAGAATGACTCAAAATCCCTGAAATGTCTCTGTCGACGCATTTCGGGCAGTTTGTCCAAAGTTTGTAAATTCTGCGCTCCAGTTGGGCTGACAACAAACACAAAAACATTATGATACAGACTTATAATTTGCACCGATGTGTTTTCTAAATTCTATCGCACACATATACATGAAAAGTGAGCGCGAGGGCCCTCAGTGCACCTGCTTGCTGCTGCTGCTGTGCTGAAGTCTCACACACAACCTGTCGAAAGGGGAGGGGGGCGGGCTGCTTCCAAACAGTGCACATTTCATTCATAATATTGTCAATCCAAGCCCATTATGTATTAATTATTGTTCCTGGGTTTTGCGAAATCTCAGGGAAAAAACCCTATACAAGGTGTAGGTCTGTTAGTTTATGTTGTGGGTGTTGCTACTGGAGTGCAAAATGACTGATGGAAGATGGACAAGAAAAGGTCAAAGTCATCAGGTCCTCAGTTTAGAAAAAAAGAGAAAAGAAGAGGAGAAACGAGCAAAAGATACAGTTAAGAAGATGTGTCTTTGGATAATGGCAGGTATTATGTATCCTGACACAAGATAACATTCATTAGTAGGGCCAGGACCCCGCAGTCTATTCACACCTACAGACCAGTTGTTAGTCAGCTTGGGGAAACCTGCAGTTAGCTGAGGCTGAAGAGGCCACTTGATGAAACATGTCTGTGAAGGTTCTCAGTCATCCAGCTCATCGTAGTCTAAGGAGCTTGGAAAGAAAAGCGTCTGGACTTGTTTAAGTTGCTTGAAGACGTTTCACCTCTCATCCGAGAAGCTTCTTCGGTTCTAAAGGGTCAACTGGTGGAGAGTCCCAGATTTAAATCCAGTGGGAGTTACCCCCCCAAAGAGGGATAAAGGAGTGGGCGTTAAGGCGTCTGGGAAGGGAACTCAAAACTGGATTATAGATGGCAGACAGTTGGTGTCGTAAGCCACCGCCTCTGTTCAAAGATGGTCGCTCACAGTGGACGTAAATGGCTTCTTTCACTCCTCTTTCAAACCATCTGTCCTGTCTGTCCAGAATGTGAACATTGGCATCCTCGAAAGAGTGACCTTTGTCCTTTAGATGCAGATGGACTGCCGAGTCTTGTCCTGTGGAGGTGGCTCTTCTATGTTTTGCCATACATTTGTGAAGTGGCTGTTTGGTCTCTCCAATGTAGGTCCGGGCATTCCTCGCTGCACTGTACAGCATACACCAGATTGTTAAGTTTGTGTTTTGGAGTTTTATCTTTGGGATGAACCAGTTTCTGTCTGAGTGTGTTGCTGGGTCTGAAGTATACTGGGATGTCGTGCTCATACCATTGTATCATTTACGTATAAAAAGGCCCCCAACTCAAGAGATTGGAAAGTGATAGGAAGACGGCATCTGCAGACTGTTCAAGCTTCTTTTAATTGTGCTTTATTTTCTGGTGTCGCCTTTCAACAATTGTTTGACAAAACAGAAGAACCCGGCAGTCAAAATCTCACCTGCTTTATATAGAATTCCACTCACATCTGAACCTCATTAACCTCTACCCAGTAGTGGTTTAGACGGGCGACACGGGCATCTGGTGGGATCATGGGCATCGGCAAAAAAAAATTTAAAAAAATGCTCGCTGCTGCCCCGATGTCAACCAGCGTATATTGGGAATGGCATAGCTACCGATCGGTTTTCTGCCGCCCATTTGCTGGTGTCCGCCTTTCACCTGCTGCTTGCAGCACAGGGAGGAGAGGGCGGGGCGGCGGGGATTCTTGGCTGGAGCAGCACAAACCAACCCGCAAAATAAAACAAAATAAAAACAAACCAACAAACTCGAAAAACACCAGACATCATGATACAGACTTATAATTTGCACCGATGTTTTTTCGAAATTCTCTAGGCGAAAAGTGAGCGTGAGAGTCCTCGGTGCGCCTGCTCGCTGCTGAAGTCAAAGTAAACTTTATTGTCATCTCCGCTACATACAGTCCAGTATATAGAGAGACGAGACGACGAAGCTCCAGTTACAGCAGTGCAAGTAAACAAACAATAAATATAAGAAGAGTAAGAAAATAAATATACACACTCGGGGTAAAGGGATCAATAACAATTTAAAATTTAAAATTTACAGTTTGATGATTTAAAGTCTCACACAACACGTTGAAAGAGGAGGAGAGCCCTGCTGCTTCCAAATAGAGCACATTTCATTCATAATGTTGTAAATCCAAGCCCATTATGTATTCATGATTTGAATCCTGGGTTGTGCAAAATCCCAGAAATAAACCCCAGACAAAGTGAATCTGTGAACTAAGGTGTAGGTCTGTTAGGTTATGTTGTGGTGATCCTCGGGTTGGGGGATGGGTGTTCATACTGGAGTGCAAAATTAAAACCAATGGAAGATGGACAAGAAAAGTTCAAAGCCATCAGGTGAGGAGGAGAAATGAGCAAAAGATACAGGTAAACAGATGTGTCATTGGATAATGGCAGGTCATCCTGAAACAATCAGAATCAGAATACTTTATTAATCCCTAAGTAAATAATGTGGGTTACAGTTGCTCCAAAAAGAAATGGTAAAAATAGTAACAGTAACAGACTAAACACCAAACAATACATTATGTTACAGATTTTAATATTAATTAGTCATTGTCAATTGTTGATTTGTCCTGTTCTCATTGTATGACAAATTATGATGGCTGTTTGGTAGCTGTTTGGATACTATGCATACTCTCTCTCTCTTCATATATGTGTGTATGTGTACAACAGTTTCATGTTAATGTCCAATCCTTATTATGTTTTGTGTGTGTGTGTGTGTGTGTGTGTGTGGGGGGGGGGGGGGGAGGGAGTGTTCGCCCGGGCGCCAAACAGGCTAGGACCACCACTGCCTCTACCATTGGGAAAACAGGGTAGACTAAATAACACAGTCTAGGCAAAGAAATGGGAATAAAATCATTTTTCCACTTAACAAACTCATTTACTCAGCTAAACGGTTTGAGTTTAGCTGGGTGAATCAATCTCTGCTCAAAATCCGACTCATGAGGTTATTTTAAAGGAAATAAAAATTTTTACGCAAAAGAAACACCCCTTCATTTGGTTATACCCAATTGACATGATCAGTGACATCATATCCTACATAATCAGGAAGTACTAGGGCGGCCCCTCCCACATACCTGTTTTACACATAGGACCTACTCAAAGGAACATACAATGATGAGTATAACCAAACTACATAAACAAATTAAAGATTCAAATCAACTAATGATGAAGTGACATTTAGCTTTAAGAACATTTGCACTGCTGTAATGAGTATAACCAATGCTACCACAAACAGACCCGCGATAGTATGCAGTGGCAAGGTTACATCTGCTGCGTTTACATTAAAGCATTATGATTGACTATAAGATAACAGAACACAAAATAACAATATATGCAAGTGACAGGTAAATGAATTCAGTCCTAGCCACTTTGACACGAGGGGTAAGAAAACAGAATTCAGTTAATAAGAGGAAGAGATTAATTTAAGCTGTGTCTCCAGAAAAGTGGATAAAGTAAGGTGATTTGTTATTTTTTACACACATTGTTTTTATAAGTGTTGTCATCACGTTTTTTTCTGACGCTGTTTTCTGTGAGTGAGCAGCAGCGAACTCTGCAGTTTGTGTGTAAAAGCTTACAGCACCTGGTATTCCCAGGCGGTCTCCCATCCAAGTACTGACCAGGGCCAACCCTACATAGCTTCCGAAATCAGAGGAGGTCAGGCATGTTCAGGGCTGCATGGGCATAAGGAAAAGCTATAGATGATGAGAGGCTTTTTATAGATCCTCCAGAAAAATGTATCTAATATTTTTACCATCCATCCATCCATCCATCCATCTTCATCCGCTTTATCCGAGGCCGGGTCGCGGGGGCAGCAGCCTAAGCAGAGAAGCCCAGACCTCCCTCTCCCCAGCCACCTCCTCCAGCTTATCCGGGGGAATACCAAGGCGTTCCCAGGCCAGCCGAGAGATATAATCTCTCCAGCGTGTCCTGGGTCTGCCCCGGGGCCTCCTCCCGGTGGGACATGCCCGGAACACCTCACCCAGGAGGCGCCCAGGAGGCATCCTTGTCAGATGCCCGAGCCACCTCAACTGGCTCCTTTCGATGCGGAGGAGCAGCGGCTCTACTCTGAGCCCCTCCCGGATGGCCGAACTTCTCACCCTATCTCTAAGGGAGAGGCCAGCCACCCTTCGGAGGAAGCTCATTTCTGCCGCTTGTATCCGCGATCTCGTTCTTTCGGTCACTACCCACAGCTCGTGGCCATAGGTGAGGGTCGGGACGTAGATCGACCGGTAAATTGAGAGCTTTGCTTTTACACTCAGCTCCCTCTTCACCACGACGGACCGGTGCAGCGTCCGCATCACTGCAGCCGCAGCACCAATCCGTCTGTCGATCTCCGGCTCCCTTCTCCCATCACTCGCGAACAAGACCCCGAGATACTTGAACTCCTCCACTTGGGGCAGGAACTCATTACCATAATATATATTTTTTACTTTCCAAACTATAAGAATCCTCTTAACAGACTATCTCAGTCCTGTAGTAAATGATCAGTTGCAGCCAGACTGTAACATGAATTTGATATGTTATCTTTTTACAGAGTAAAGCTAAATAAAAACCGTATTCATTACAACACACTGTTGTAGTGACAGCGAGCACCTTGTCTGTTAAGGTAACTGTTATTTAAGCAAAAGGTGTTTTGTTGTTCGGAGACGTCCGCTTATATAAACGCGGGCAAATATATGAATACATCAGTGACGTGTGTTTTTGTCAGTATTTTTTTTAACAGTGTTAGGGTTATTAATGCTCTAAAGTGTTATTAGCCTTTTGCTGCCAAATGGCAAAAAAAAAAAATAAAAAATATATATTTATGTCATCAAATGTTATTGATACATTCCTGCAAAATACTACAATTAATATCTTTACTGTTTCCCTATTTTATCTGTAACAAATCAGGTTAAAAAGCAGTTGGAGGTACAGTTTTAAAAGGTATGTTTTAGACTCTTACGCTCGCTTACAGCCATACCATCCTGAACACGCTGGATCTCAGCAGAGTGGAAATCATTACTGAGGGTCTTTGTACAGAAGTGAAAACAGGAGGAAGCTACAGACTGTAGACTGTATATATATAATACATATAAAATATTATATATATAAAATATATATAAGTCACTTATTGATAAATAGCTAATAAGAAAGAAGAGCATGTGCAAAAAGGGTGTAGCTATTGCAGTATACAGTTAAGTGGATGAGTTGTACAGGGAGACGGCCACTGGCAGGAATGATTTCCTGTGTTGTTCAGTGGTGCTTTTTGGTAATCTCAGTCTCTCACTGAACGTGCTCCTGTGACTGACCAGGATGTTGTGGAGTGGGTGGGAGGTGTTATCCAACATTGTCTTTGTTTTGGACAACATCTGCCTCTCCCACACCACCTTAAGGGAGTCCAGCTCCATACCCACAACATTACTGGCCTTACGGATCACTTTATTGAGTCTGTTGGCATCTGCGACCCTGAGCCTGCTCCCCCAGCATGCAACGGAGTACAGGATGGCGCTGGCCACAACAGACTCATAGAAAATCCTGAGCATTGTCCGGCAGATGTTGAAGGACCTCAGTCGCCTCAAAAAATAGAGACGACTCTGGTCCTTCCTGTAAAGTGCTGTGGTGTCTTTAGCCCAGTCCAGTTTATTGTCAATGTGTACTCCGAGGTATTTAGGCCTGTAATCCTGGGGGCCACTGGGACGTGGTGTCTTTGGTACAGGGATGAGGCGTGATGTCTTCCACAGCACTGGGACCCTCTGCAGACTCAGATTCAGCATGAATAGTATAAACAGTTGATAGTCGTTGAAATGGTTTTATGAGCTGCTCAATCGATCAATCGATAGATAGATATAGATATATATAAATTTGCATGAAATACAGAACTTATTGATTCTAAGAATAAATAAACGATCGAATGCAAAGTACTGAGTAACTTGTCAACCATGGAGAAGGCACAGTGTCCACCTGAAACCAATAATTACAAAGAAAAGAGCAAACAGTGTTTTTGCATGGATCAACATGAACGTAATGCTGTCATTTTCATATGACTTATTATGGCTTCAATCTCTTGATTTGGGGTTAATAATGATTTCTACACAGTGCCAAAAGTACACACACATTCAAATCTTTCAATACGGGTTGTACAATGTCTTAAATTGACATGACTAATGCCTATTAACTTCTCATCAGTGATCATGGGTGGAATAATGAAGGAGGAGGACTACTAAAGTGAGTTTGCAATCCAACACAGAAACTGACCTTCTGAGATGGTTTTATTCTTTTATATTCAGTGTTACTCCAAATCCTCATCCTTGATGATTACCAAAGACGGAAAAATGTCATTATATGTTCTGATGAGATTCAGTTGGATTTGATTTACACATCAGAGGCTTGTTCAAGTAACTGTATTCAAGTAGAGTGAATAAAGAGCAGAAAACACTGCATGAGAAGCAATTCAAAACGTGACTTTTAGCAAAGCCGCGCTGTCACACTGTGGCTAGACTGAGGGTTTGTCAGCAGTCACATGGCACACTGTATCAGAGACTTGTCTTTAACCACTTTGTTCTTTTCATGACCACAACTCAACACCTTGTGAGTGTTTGCAGCCTGGCAATGCACCGTGTGCCAAAACTGTGAACAACTGAATCTGTTCTGAGAGCAGAAGAAACTTCTATGAATGTAATAACTCTAGATGTTATCACACTAACTACATATGTTATAATGTAACACTTTGTGTCATGTAAAAACCCCAAGTAAAGGGGCCAATTTTTGGTTATTTTTGGGGGCCCTTTAAACCTTTAAAATGTCATTTTTCCTTT